>CAJQZJ010031925.1:4366130-4393257 GCA_907164525.1 Lophiomys imhausi | reverse complement strand
TGTGTGTGTGTGTGTGTGTGTGTGTGTGTGTGTGTGTGTGTGTGTGTAACCAAGTGAATTGAGGGGACTCCAGGGTCCCAGTTCCTTTTAGTCAACTGTCTTCCAACTATTTTATCCAAGCAACAATTGTTACCTATTAAGGAATAAAATTAAAACCTAAAAGGAACCAGTGCCTTATTCTTCTGTCCATTTTCATACAGCTTTCTGGATAATTGTTCAGTCAATGATCAGTCAATTAAAGATGCCTCACAGAGAGGCATAGATGGACCAACTGGCCAATGGATAGCAAGATCTGAGAGCAAGTTTGGAGCAGGGAAGAAGGCATGAGAGTAAAGAAAAGGTGGAACACAGTCAAGTACCTGCACCCAAGAAATATAAGCTTACATATCTAGAATGAAAAAGAGACTCAGTCTATAAATACTTAGTTTAAAGTGTCTACACAAATCAATAAAAATGTAGAGCCCTAATAACTAATGTCTTCACAGTTACTTCCATGCTCCCTCCTTTACAGAGTCTCCAGCCCTGTCATCAATGGCAATAATGTCATGTATTTTGTCTATTAAATTTAGAAAAGAATTATTCTGTCTACCTGCATGAAAAATTCATTGCTCCCTGCACTGTAAGTGTCTTTGTGTTTAATACAGGTATATCTTACTTGTCAAATCGCTTTTGGGGGGTTGTTTTTTTTTAATTCTCTTCTTTATTATCTTATTACATTTTTAACTGTTGATGCTTATTTTTTTATTTGACACTCAGTGAATTTTCTCTTGGTCTGCCTTTTTAGCACTGGCTGATATTTTATAGCATATTGATTCCCAATATTGTAAACTGACCCACTGTGGCTGTAAGGATCACACTGGAAAGTAAGTTGTTTACATTTCATGATGGCTAGAAGATAAATGAAATAATAAAGGTTGTCATATGCTGAGGGACAAAGTAAGCCAACTTCTTGTTTGCTCTCAAAGATAAATTGCCATGGAGCATGCTAACTTCATAAGGCACAAACAGCGAAGTTGTTTGGGGTAGCAGGCTCTTGTTTTAGACATTTGAAATATTGAAGAAAATGTACGAGAAAGCACTATTCAAAATAGAGTTTAATATTTGTCCACCATAAAATACTTTATTGAAAATAAAACCCTGGGGCTGGAGAGAAGGCTCAGCTGTGGAGTACTTGCTGCTCTTGCAAAGGACCTAAGTTTCCTTCCCCTCAACCACACGATAGCACATAACCATCTATAACTTCTGCTGCAGTGGAGGCAATGCCCTCTTTTGGCATCTCTGGGAACTGCAAGCATGTGGTACACATACAAACACAGAGGCAAGATTCAATTATATAAAATAAAAATGAATGTTATTTCAATATATTGTAAGTATATGATGTTAATATATATATTATATGATACATATTATACAGTATATATCTATCATAAATATCTATCCAATTATTGATAGATAGACATAGATATAAACATAGATGTAGACATAGATATAGACAGATGTATTCCCTACCTATATCAAGCTGTAAGGGCTGGCTAAATTTCTATACATTTTCTATAATGATTTCTGGCTCTGACCTTCAAAGAATCCTTTATTATTCTTTTTTCAACTCTTTCTCTGTCAAATGCAAATAATAATGCAGTAAATTTTTGAACACTGTTCAAATCATAATAAATTAGTGACAGATGCCATTTATTGTTATTATTGTACTTAATCGCAAAGAAAATGTCTGCACAAATTCTATAAAGATACATATGTTTGACCTAATTTCTGCAATTTCCTTTTGAAACAAGCATCATATATCACCCATAGAGTCTTACCATCTTCTTCCTCTCACTCAAAGAATAATGTAACTATTTTATAAAGTCAACATTAATTTTCCAATTAATATTGGCCATCTGGTTCCTCAAAAAAGCTTATTGATACTCTTTCATGACATTGTTGATGACAAATCCACAATGTGTGGAATCACAGACCTGAAACTGCAATTTAATTATCAATTGTATTTATTAATAAGTATAATTGGTAAGATTATGCTGGTGGAGCAGCTGGTGGGCTGATTTTTCCTGGGGAAAAAGCCCTGGACCAAGGGTGGCCTACACCACCTGTAACCTAAACTCTGTTAACTAATATAAGTTGTTATATTAGGCCGGTAGAATTGCCAGAGGCTTGGCAGGGGATTCACCAGAGCTCAGCAGGAGGCCAATGGCCCTGGATTGCTTAGACTGACAGCCTATAGGCTGCTGCAGTCTTTTCCCCAATAATTAAATACACCAAGACATTTTAATGTTTCAATGCTTAGCCCTTAGCTCGGCAGACTCTCATTTGCTAATCTGAACCACCTAATCCCAAACCACCATGTGCCTGTTATTACCTTCCAGAGTTCTCAAACACGTCTATTTTCTTCCATATCACCTGGAGGAAAGAGCGCCTCTGTGTAAAATGCAGGGTTCCTGTTTTAATCAGGAAGTCCCACCTTCCTATACTCTTTCTCCCCACCTAATTGGCCATAAACAACTTTTGTTAACTAATCAAGAGAATGCATCAGAGAGGGTGGTAACCAGATCTCAGCATTGAAATCAGCCTATCAGAAGCAATGTTATTAGACCTTCCCCAACACAGACCCATTTTTACAAATAGCACATGGTAATTAAATGAAAAATTATATACCATTTCTATTTTTACTCTCATATCTTAGTAGACGACTTGACAAAGAGTATATAATAGGCTTAACAATGGTTGACTAGGCCTAAAGGAAATGACTTCTAGTGTTGCCTTTATTTGATCCTAATGCTCTTCCTGAATCCTTTGTTTTTCTTTACACATCATTGGCTAATATGCTAAATTCTAGGTCCAGTTATAAAAACTTGACTTGACTTAGGTGTGATAATGTGAACCCATAGCCTAGCATTTGAGAGGTTGAGGGAGAAGTATCACAAGTTTGAAGACCACCTGACCTGACCTTTAGATAGAGACTCTATTTAAACAGTAACAATCAAATGACAAACATAGACAGAAATGAAAATTTAAGAGGAAAGAAATAGCAAAGAAGAGAGGAGAGGAGAGGAAAAAGGATAGTAGAGGGAATGGGAGAGGAGGGGAAGTGGATGTGAGAAGGGAGTGAAAGAGAGGGCAGGGGAGGGGAGGGGAAAAGAGGGGAGGAGAGGGGAGGAGAGGAGAGGATTGGAAAGGATTGGAGAGGAGAGGAGAGGAGGGGAGGGGAGGGGAGAGGAGAGGAGAGGAGAGTGTTTAATGAGAAGAAAGGTTGTCAGTTGGTTGGGAACAGAGGACATTGGGTGTTAGACTCTGTAGGTCACTTAAAATAGAAAAGGATTCCGAGTCCTATCCTTGTGTAGAAAGTGTAACCTTCCCTCCACCCTCCTCATGTTCCACCCTAGATCTGCTTTAGTATCCTTTAACAGAGTTCTGAAATGTAGGTTTCTTGTTTACATAATAAATGACAGTAGCTTTCCTCATCCAGTTGTGGACGTGAAGTTCTGCTACTTTGGTTCCTCAAGTCTTAGCCTTAGGAAGAGGCTAGATAGAAATTTCTCGGAAGTGTCTGTTGTTCTCATGCATACAGACAGATGAGTGAGGTGCCAGAGTGAGGAAATGGGCTTCATATACAGATGAGCAAAGGCAAGCAATAGTAAACAAAGACCACTCTCTGTTATGCTGAACCAAAGTTGTGGCTTGAATACAATTTCATACAAGAAGGGACTGGTACTGAGCTTAAGGAATTACTATTTGTAGGCAATACACATTATTTCTTGGGACATTAACTTAAACCTCAAATATTCTTTGTGTTGTGAAGGAAAGTGGTCTTTAAAGTTCGTAGATGCCAGGTAGAAAATAATATTGTGACACTTCCTAGATTCCTACTTTGAGCAGATGTCCCATCACAGGTGAAATGATCCACACGCAGATAAAGACTTTGAATGCATACCAGTGGTGACCACGTTTGAAGGAGAACCAGTCCTGGGGGGGGGGGAGGCAAACTACCTATATTAGACTTCATTCTAGCATATAGGGACTTGTATGCTTGTAAAAATAATAGATCCTTAAGAATCATGAAAAGGATCCCACCCCTACACATGAAAGACAGTACAGAATATACCCGTAACATACACACTGAGATTAAAAGGTAGTCAAACTTCCATTTGGTTGATTCAGTGTTCAGTTGCCAGCTGTTTTTCTTCATACACTGTGATTTTATGTTTCAGAAAGATCCTTTCACAGAACCCAGACATAAACCAAGAAGGGAGTTAGAAATCTAACGTGGTGAGACAGTCTCTCTTGTCAACTGTACTCAGAACATTCTATGGTCAGATACAAACCGGGAAAGAAGAAAACAAATAATGACACAATTTTCTGCCTTTCAAATCAAATTCCTTACAAGAGTGCTAACGTTAGTTTACATATTAGTTATTCTCTATTAATATACATTTCCAAGCTCTTAAACTACTAAGGAAATGAATGAAAATGGATATGCCTTCTTGATTGGTATATGAGAAAGCCCACAAATGTGTAATACAGAAAGTATTCCAGGCAAAACGTTTGATAAGCATGTTTAAAAGGGGAATCTATCACGACATTTCTATATGCGACTGATTGCTGGCTTGTGTGCTGTGAAGAACAAAACTTCAACTCAAAATGCAAATCACACCGGAATCATAAAGAGCCACAACCCAACCCTGCTATCACAGCAGTTAAGATTTTCAAAGTAAAATCGTGTTCCTTACCCCCACCCCTTCCTTTTTCAAAAGGTAATTTAATGGGCCTAACAATTTGTGGATGTTTTTACTTAGGGTGTTTCAGGTAAATTTTATGCCAGATTTGTCAAAAAAAAAAAATCTTCCTTTTGGGTATGTGTTACGTCCCTCCTTTAATTAAGCCTTCTGGGGTTTCAATGTGTTGATCTCATTTAAAACCCTGATCGGCACAATTAAACTCATGAAGACATGTGAGATAAGTGATATGTACAAATACATTTGCAGATACAATGTTTTATCCTCACAGGCTTGGATAAAAAAAAAAAAAAATCCAGGCTCTAGTAAAGAAAAGAAAAAATTGATTATTTCCAGCTTGTCATACATCTCATTTGGAGTGGGTCAGACCTCTCCATTCACAATTACCACTAGTTAATCTTATCAGAAGAAAATTCAATTATATTTATCAAGGTTATTTCATAGACTGGAAGCTATTGGTTTTTTAGAAAGCATTTTAATGTTAAGAATGTTAGCATTGTGCTCCCTCAATTTTAAAATAAAAATAAATAATTAATAACGAAAGCAGGCTTCCATATGCTTGTTATTAATGTAGAGTTCTAAGGAGTAATATTTGACAGCTTTGTAAAAAAAGACTATTAATATATAGATTATGGAAGTTTAGAAGGGAAGCTCATAACTTAATAGACTTCAATTCTCAGCCTACACTGACATTTGAAAAAATGTAGTTTCAAATTTGATAACAGATTACCAGCTAGGCTGGAAGCCAAGCACCTGATTAAGGCAATTTAAATGCTTGCAAAGTGGTGAGATTAGAATCAAATAAGTGCCGATTTTTTTTTCCCCCTGCTTCACTTATCTTTCCCTGGATTCGTTCCTTAACTACCAGGTGGTAGAGGACTCTGGGTAATTTTCCTCTGCGCCAATTACCCCAGGATGGTTTTTAGGGTGATGCGGAATAATTACTGCACTATCAATCCAAAATGGGCTGCTTAATGTGTTTAAGAGAGATTTTGAGCCCTAGCAGGGAAGCTGCCTGAAGCGTGCTCGGCCTGCCTTGCCAAAGCCTGCTTGGCCTACTAGGATAGTTAACCATTCAGCGAGAAGGCAGCACACACCCAAGGTGGAAGAAAACAAGGAAAACTCCTGGGAAGCTGTAGGAAAGTTAATGAGCTGCTCCAATGTGTGGCGGGCAGCAGTCGCAGGTGGCTGACAATGCTAGGCAGGTTAAGAAAATAATATTTATCACCCAGCTGCCAGGGCTGTCTTTATCAAAACTCTTTCTAAAATCCATACAAGACGAAGAAAAACGGGCTTTAAAAAAAAATGAAAAGATTTTGAAGAGAAACAAAAACAAAAAGCTGCAAGCAGCTGTGATTCAATGGTCTACCCTTGCTGATAGCTTGAAAAGAAATCAGGAGAGAGCAATTGAACCTGACAGCATTTTTTTTTAAAACATTTTCCTACAAATAAAGTGGGAGAATAACACAGTGAGATGGGATTATTTATTTAAAAATTAGAATTAAGCTGCAACTCTGAAATGACACTACTTAATTTTATTTGGTAGAAACCTCAAATTAAGTAATGCCTTCCATCTGCTGTATCCGCTCTGAATTTCGTTAATTATCGTTATTTGAATGTAAATTTTGAGATTTAGCCAGTTTGCCTAAAGAGGCACAATGGTAATTTAAAAGAAAAAATAAAGAAATCATAGTACATAAAGGATTGCTTTTGTTTTCTTCATTTAGTTATTTATTTCGCTCTTCAAATGATATGGATCTCGTCTCTCTTCAGCGTGGCGAGGGCTCTTTCTTTTAATTATTTAATCAAAGTCTGATTTATGATTTAGCTTAACAGATGGTTTGTGATACTGTGAGTCAAAGTGTTTTATTTTAGAGCAAGCTGGCATTTGAAATGGTGTTGTATGTGCGCGCGTACACGCACGCCTGTGTGTAACTGCTTCCGTGTGGGGGTACCAGGTCCTCTCCTGGTATGCATATGGAAATGTGAGCTTCTGCATTTGACCCCCATCGTGAAGTACTGCACACGAAACTGATTTACTAAGACAACTAGTCCTGGCTTCTAACCCTGGTGATCAGCCTCATGTGCAAGACAAAAAGAAGGAAAATGATAATCAAGGGAAACACACGCTGTCTTGTGTTCTAAGTACACATGTCAAACTCCATGTTAGAAAGAAAGTCAGGAACCTCGAGTTGGTAGGAAATGTACTCCCACCCATCCTGACAAATGCCCGAGTTTTTATAGCGAGACTCTCACACAATCCATGTAAGATTATCACATTACACCATATTTACTTCTGAGGTCTCTAATAATTATATACGCACTTGAAATTCCCTAGGATTTCAGCCGCTGTGTCGCACATGTCGGCTCAAACACATTCATTTGATGTGCAAAGTGAGAAGTACTCTTTAGTGGCAAGACAATTATCTGATTCTACTAATAAACGACTGAACTACTCGTCATTTTTAATTGAACAATTATGGGATAGTGCACTGTCAGTTGATTGTACGAGTCATTTCATAAATGTCAAAAATCTCTTTAAATGAATGATGAAGCTCCAAAATAACTCTGGCACTCAGCCCGCAATAACACAATAATCTGTTTACCCTGTTGTTAGCTGAACTCTTCATTTTATGGAGGGGAAGAGGCTAAGAGGAAACCAGAGGTCAGTGATGGAGAACTTTCTTAAGGGTTATGTCTAGCTGGAGGAACTAGCCACACTGTAAGTACACAGATACCGCATGCTTTCAGTAGGTGTCCATGTGTAGAACACCCATGTCCTGGATGGAGCATGTTGATGGTTAGCGGATTCTAGAGACAAAGGTCATATCATATACTTAGCAGACAGCTCCCTGCGCGCCCAGACTCTGCCTTCATGTGTCCTTGTGTTTACTTAACTCAGACTTCAGCACTCTCTTCCACTTCAAATTAAGCTGAATACTCCAAATTATTCTTTAATGTCCATTGAATTTTATCTTAAAAAATTAGACTCAGGAGAGATGCCACATGGCTGTCCTTCCATCTTATTTTCTCAAACTGTGCTGTTGACACCAGAGTAGTCTGACGTGTGTAGATATAGCAATATATTATATTCTATGTGTTGGGATGTAATCAGGGATTGTGTTTCACTTAAGAGGAAAGGTAAATGATCATAGAACAAATGCTTGGAAGATGATATGAGAATTTTATTAAAAAGTAAATAGCTCAGGTAACATTACATTCCTTCAAAAGTATAATGTTATAAGTTGCATGTTTTTTAATGTATTGGTTTTGATACATTGTTTCTTCTGGTCACTTTCCCATTAGTATTCCACAAAGAAATTTATAAATGACACTGTTACCTGAAAACACACATGAATTCTCTGCCAGTAACTTACACTGTGGAAGACCACAGAAAAGAACCATAGCTCATATAATAAAGAGTGCAACTAATGTGAAAGTGAGAGGAACAGCCTGATTTTGTACCTTATTAGAATAGGATAGTTTACTTCAAATGTTTTGCAATGAAACCCACTCATTACTTTTTCGTGATGGGCATCTGAATAATCGTAACTTAACTGCCCCTCACTTAACCCATGTGGAAGACAGAACCATGTTCCATTTCTTCTTTGGAGATGGTCGTTTTCTTGGTGGAGTATCATGGGTTTTATTTTCTCAAAAAAAAGTTCTCCTGAACTCCTTCCTTAACAGATATCAGAAATATGTACTGTTAGCTATCTATAGTAACTAAAAAATTATATTCAAAAGCAAACTATCATAAACTGTGAGAAAAAGAAGGACCCTGTGAGGTGGTTCAGTGTGTAAGGTCACTTGCCACAATGGATATGTGTGGAGTTCCATTCCCAAACTATGGAAATAGAGAATTGAAGATGCCCTATCCATCTCTTGTATTTAGATAAACAAATGTTGCTTGTCTCTTAAGAACTTGATTACTGGGTAGTTTAGAGAATATCTGTGATAGACTGTCATAGTAGCTAACCCAACAGATCTGCAGAATATGGCATTCAAAGATGTTATCTTAAATTAAGATTTTCTTTTTTTTTTGATATCGAGACATATCAGCGCCTGACAGCACCCCCTATTCTACTCCAAGTAGAAGATAAGCATTGAAGAATCTCCAGTGTGAGATGGTTGAATTAGTGGCAAGCCTATCTCTTGGCATGAAAAAACCCCTTGCTCCAACTGCAGACAGACTGCTGTCCAAAAAGGACAAAACTTGGTAGCAGGGAAGTCGACAGCCTAGCTCTGCCAAGACAGGGTAGGTAAGTCCTTCATAATCCCTGCTCTACAATAAATGTCTGTCAGAGAAACAGGACCCAAAGGCTGAAGACTGATACAGGAATGTATGGAGAGAAAATGGGAACTGTCCAGGCAGTCACTGGTATGTCATTTCTTAGTTTTGGAAGCTGCAGGCCCTGCACTTCCTATAAAATCAGATATATTTATCCCTCTCAGGTCTCTGAGGTGGTTGAAGAATAGACAGCTAGAGTCTCATAGTTAAATTTTGAGTTGTTTAGGAATCAAGAGGGTGTTATAGATCTAAGAAGATACTCTTAAAAGTGTGTTGCAAGTTAGTATGAATGTTGAGTCAGATATAGACCTTTAAACTCATGGAGATGGTTAGATAGTAGAATGTTAAAGTCAGGGGCCAAATATGTATAAACTGGACATTGGAAAGGTATACTGGGCCATTTAACTCTCATAAATGTGGCATATTTATATCTGTTTTTTTGTATAGTATTTACTGTTATAAGAGAAGGAACCATCTGTTGGACTGAAAGGGGAAACTTCTGGGGGGAAGAGGGTGGAAGGGCGGGATAGGAAGGGGGAATAGGGAAGGGTTTGTGACTGAGATGTAACTTGAAGGAAAAAAATAAAGTATTTAAAAAAAATAGAGAATTGAATCCTTCAAGTTGCCCTCTAACCTCCACATACACGTGTTGTGTACACACACATTTATAACCAAATACTTAACAAAGGGAAATCCTGAAGAATGATGGAAAGGATTACATTCCTTCAAAAGTATAATGTCATAAGTTGCATGTTTTTTAATGTATTGGTTTTGATACATTGTTTCTTCTGGTCACTTTCACATTAGTTGCATTCTTTATTATATGAGCTATGGTTCTTTTCTGTGGTCTTCCACAGTGTAAGGTACTGGCAGAGATCTTCATGTGTGTTTTCAGGTAACAGTTATAAATTAATTTGTGGAACACTAATGGGAAATTATTGAGCAACCCATCTTACAATACTTAAAGGTGATAATAAATGAGATCCTTATTTCTAATAAGACTAGACCAACAATGGAGATCCTACAGTTCTCTGAGCACATTCACCACTAGCAGTCTATGCAGACTGAACTCAGAGGAGTAAAGAAAAACCTCAATAAGGTCCACACGGTGTCTTCAGAGAGTTGAAAGAAAGACAAAATAGGCAGGACTGACACAGAACTGGATGAATCGTTCAGTGCTGACAGGGGTTATGACCCTAAATGACAAGCTCCTTACCTGTCCTGGCCTTACTCCTTGTACAGTGTTCTCTATAATGACTATTACCTGAGAAACCTCTTCTGAAATTGGTTGCTCAAATACTTTCTTGTAAGGTTTATATAAATGTAGATTTTAAGAAACATATTAAGTGTAATTTTGTTTATCCAGTAAGAGACTATTGGTGAACAATTACTCCACATCATTGTACTCTCTACCTTGAAAAATATTAAATTTATTGATATAAAACTTTACAGAATGGGAACACACTTATTAGATGGTACTCTTTTATGCTACTAAAATACTGCCTTATAATCACATCAACTGTAATGCACATTCTCAATATAAAAGAATCTTAACTATGTACTCCTTAGTTTCTATTAAATATGTTAGACTAATAATAATATAATCTTGATGATAGCAAAAGCTTGTTGGTCTCCTAGACTGCATTACAGCCAATTCTACTACCAAAATTGTGAAAAACAAAACTCAGTACGAAATCCACTGTATGCTTCTGTGTGTGTGTCTGTGTGTGTATTATGTGTGTATATATGTATATATTCTATATAGATATATGTATGTATGTACATATGTATTATGAAAATCAACACTTTATAAATAAAAAATTTAATTGGACATTATCTAAGTCAAACCTATGGTCTCAAATTATAAACTATTCTATTTATTTCATTGGGTAACTGAACATTACATGCACACACACACACATCTAAATCTAACACATTAAAAAGTGAACTTATTTAATAAGTGTCTACTGATCAATTATAAATGTAAAGAAGAAGAAGTTATGAAAACAACTCCAGGATCTGAGAAGACAGCTCCATCTATAAATTTTCTACCACATAAGCACTAGGACCTGAGTTTAATCCTCTGCACTTACATAAAAAGCTTTGTGCAGCAGCATCTGCCTGTAATCTCAACACTGGGAGAGTGGAGACAGGAGGACCTTTGGGGTTTACTGTCTACCAGTTAGCTGGATCTTTCAGTTTCCAGTTCAGTGTGGTAGCCTATCTCAAGAATAAGGTGACAACAATTAAGGAAGACACCTGACCTCAAAGTCAGTCTCCACACACCCATGCCCATACACACATATGAATACACACCCCTATGCCCATGCACACATAGGAACACACACACATGCACCTGCACACATAGGAATACATACACATACATGCACTTGCATACATAGGAACACACACGTATACACCTGCACACACATGAATGCACATGCCCATGCCCATGCACACATATGAATACACACACATGCCCATGCACACATATGAACACACACATGCATGTACATGCATACATGCAAATGCACACACACATGGACCTGCTGACATAGGACACACACCAATGCACATGCACACACATGAACACACACCCATGCACACACATAAACATACATGCACATGTACACATATGAACATAAACACATGCACAAGAATCACATTCAGCATTTAGCAAATGAATTTTAAAATAACGAATTTCTACTTTAAAAATTGTTCTGTTTTTATCCTTCACTTTGTCAAGTCTTGCTTCTCCCTTTTCTAGTAATACCTAATAGGATCAACTGTGTGCTTATTAATATCTGTGTTGCTTCTCCAGTCATGCCATGGAGGATGCATTTTAAAACCTACAGAAACAGACTATGAAATTTAAATGAATACAACCACATGGTGTGTTTCCTTACAATATAAGCATTAAAATACCAATCGGGTATTCAGGAAGCATAGGCTGATGGAACAGATGGTAACTCTAACTCTCAGCCTGATCTCTTAAAGGCTGGAGACAATGGATAAAGAGAAAAAGTTATTATGAAAAGATAGCTAAGATAAATGGGATTTTAAAGCATTTGTAAGAAGCTAAAATGCAATGAATCGTGCCTTATAGGCAGTGTTTGGAAAACCTTCTGCATTATTAAAACTACAATAAAATATTATTCTTTTAAACCTCATTTTTCAATATATTAGTCATAAAACTGAAATAATATTTAGAGGATTGGCCTGGTATGTTTCGAATTCTAAAGCTTAGAAATGCAGGCATATTGTAGGCTGTCCTGAGATACTCTAAGAGGGAGTCAGAAGATGGAAGCAAACACAATGCTTGATACATTCAGAGACGTTCATCGTTAGTAGAAGTAAGTACAGCATTATTTGTTTGAATCTCATCTTCACCTCTTCTGGTCTTTGTAAAGTATTTATGTTTCCTTTTCCCTCTACTCAACAACTGTCTTCCTCTCTGTGTCCATCTTCCTTGGTGGTGCCTTTTGTTTCTGACTTCTTTTCAGCAACATATTCTATGTCTTGGATCCAGTGTTTCCACTCTCTATCAAGTGCCTAAAGCCTTGCAGTAAAGCAAGGAGTGAAGTTGGAATATCTTAACTGAACTACTTTCTGTGCACTTTAAAACACATATTTCAAACTCAAATAACTTTTATATCAGATTGAAAGTTTTTCATCTGATCTAGATTCAGATGTTGTCTTTTTGTTTCTTTTTGTAAACTAGGGGGGTCAGATGGCAGTTTTAGCTTATATACATTTTCTGTCCTGACTGTTCAACTCTGTGTTGTGGTGTAAAAACAGCCACATAAGGAGACTGTGAAATGTCATTTACAGAATGGGTTTCAATCCAGATCCAACTAGAAGCCATAACCCTAATGTCTGTTAAAGACAACGGAACCCAGGGTACCTAAGAGGATGTTTTCAGAATAGATGAGATTGGTGAGAGAGACCTGTGCTGTGGCTTCGGTGTCACTGAACCAGGGTGGTTAGACTTCACGGAGAGATGAGGATGAAATGATCAGAGATGTCAGAGGTATTAGAAAGCAGGAAGCAGAGTTGTCATGGAAATAAGGACATGAAGATTTTCAATAAAACTATGTTAAAGCGTCAGAAGCCTCTAGCAAACACAGACAACTTCTTAAAAAAAAAGATCTCAGACTAGATTCTGCACTGAGGCAGCCATTAGTGACCTGAGAATGAGACATTTCAATAAAACATGGTGGCAGTTGTCATTAGTCAGGACATTGAGGGGGTCAATGCAAGTATAAAAGTGACATCAACACTTGTTAATTATTCTCCTCGGAGATTTGGCTCAAGGAGAACACTGATAGCTTAGTTCAAGGGAAGAGCTTTTTGTGGGTACCAGTTTTTGCATTTGCCTTTGACCTTCTGTATACAATTAGGAAGGCAGTGAAATTTTATTAATAATTATATTGCTGCTACAATTCAATACTTTACATTTTGTAATTAAGATTCATCCTACTTGTCATTCTGGCTATTTCACGTTTTAGGGGTGTTAGAACATAGGTTAAGACTTCTATGTTTAAGCCTACTGTATAAACATCTCTTTCCTGCTTGTTCTGATTTTATCAGTATGACCTCACAGGAGTGATTACCTTCTTAATCCACCCCTTTCATATTTTCTGGTACTAGCATGTCTTCTTTCTTCAATGAAGAACTGAGCATGATATGTTCATCCTTGTCCACTTGATGTGGTTCCGATTTCGATAAAATTGTTTGAGTTTGTGTTAAGCTGTGGTGTGAGTGCTACCCCTGAGCTGCCAAGGTCTTATACTTTTTTTCTTGAATAAAGGAATATGCTCACCTACAGGAGCTGGGACATGGGCTTCTAATGAGTGTAAATGCTAATATGTGTGAGAGTAACTGCAACGCATTGCAGTGATTTGAAGGAAATTTTGAATATTGAGATAATCTGGGAGAAATTAATTGAATATTTAATCTTCAAAACAAATTTGAGTTGAGAATTCTAAGCATGTGGTTATTCTGTCTTATCCAGTCACCAATCAAGTTGGGTTTAGACCATGTGTAGAAAATGGCACTGTGGTGCCAACACTTAGTTGCATGCCTATGTCTTTGATTGTTTTCTGTGTAATGACAGAATGCCCACAATTAATAATTTCTAAAGAAAAGAGGGTTGTTGTTTAGCTCAGAAATATGGAGGCTGGAAGACTCTGGATGGTCATCAGCATCTGTTTAGTTTTTGAGGGTGTCATGCGATGCACCAAGTGAAAGGCAGGTAAAAAAAGGAGCCAGAGACATTATAGCAACCAATCAAGGACTAGTCCATTCTATCACAGGTAATCTGCTTTACATACTGAGCCCTTAACATCAGTTCAGAAGCAACAGAATTTTAACAAGAGTTTGAGTGAGGGCAATCTGCATCTAAACCTAGGATCCTATTTCGTAGAAGAATTTTATAAATACAAAAACAATGTAGTCTACATATAAGCCGTATATTACACATATACATATGTACATACACACATGTGTGCATGATATATATTATGTATGATATATATCTTATATATATACCATGTGATAAAAATATATATACATATACATGATATATATCATACACATGATCATTCACACAGTCACATATTCCTTCCACACACGAACTTATTCACAATTCGCTCATTGCATTCATGGGATTCTTTCTCAAATGAAATGCAATCTTGATATAAAATATTAACAATATTTTGCTTCTAAGATGAATGCATGTGACCCTTTTCTGTTGTCTTAATGTATTCAAGTCAGTGAAATTATTATTTCTGTAGTAAATGCATTATATTGGATTTTATAAATACAGAGACTACTTAGTCATATAAGATGATGTGTGTAATATGCATACATACCCCTCCATTTGATATAAAGGACTTAAACTTATCTGAAATTAGTACCTGTGGGAAATTTTGGAACAAATCTTCCATGATGGAAGAGACAGATGTGTATATGCTTGTATATGTATATATTTCTTTATGTTCATCTACCCCTAAATGTGTGTGAGCATGTATAATATGTATCTACTCCTATGTGCCCTGTGTGTACATATGTATGTCTGCTCCTGTGTGTGTGTGTGTGTGTGTGTGTGTTCCATTCAGTACAGCCTTGTGAATTGAACTAAGTTTATCATCATTTTGTTGCCATGATGAAATTAATTGCTGAATGCTGAAGAGTCCTAATAGTTTCAAAACCAACACTTCTGGGATCTACATTCATTATGTGAGAAAGATGCGATTATTACTTGCAGAAGAGATTCGGTGGAATGTAGTTAATGGAATGAGATGACTATATATGTGTGCTCCAGTAACATGTGATATGACTAGGAGCATTGAAATCATAGACCACAGCACTGAGTGACTGTGAAGGGGTACACTGTATCGGTAGACATGGACGGCTGTGGAAGTTCCTTCTTTCATCTGCTATTAATTTAGGGAAGTGTTGAACAGTCTCTTGTGTGAATGGAGAATACTGATGAAGTTTTATTGAATGATAGACCCAAGGGTTTCTTTTCTTGTTATTTCATTATAGAGATAAAGAAATTGAAGGAAAGAGGAAGTGTCATTGGCTCAAGATGTCATTGGCTCAAGGTGACACAGGCAGAGCACACTGGGGCCAGGATTCAAATGAGGAAGATGGCCCCAGAACCGTACTTACCTCCTAACAACTAATATGGTTGACAACATAGTAATCTGAAAATAATGGGGAGGGGGGTGGTCAGCTTTCACAGAAATGCCATTAATTCATTAAGAAAGAGAATTGAAAGAGACTCTTATATTTCTTTGATAATTACTTAGGATAGTGTTTCTCAAAGAAATAGAGGTTCAAATGGTTCGCTTTCATTTCCCATGAGTCTCTAAGGCATCATTCAGTAAGCTCCCTCAGTATTTATTGACCATTTTTTAGAGTAGCAAAAGGTTTCTGGTTTCTGAATCAGGAATGTAGTATGATACTTGTTACAAAATACACATAGTCCAAGGGATATTATAATCCATGTGACAAAATTGGAAAATTATGGCTTCTGAAATTCCAGAATCAATGGATTCTATTTTAGATTGATATGATTTGTGGGAAAAGAGGCCACAGCAAAACCTTCCCCCCAAACATATCTCAGCCTCCACATTCATACACCCCAATCCATACACTCACATACCCGTTCCTCATACACCCCAGACCTCTCACTCACACACCTCATCCCTCATATCAAACACCCCAGGCCTCATATCATATACCCCAGCCCTCATATCACATACCTAGCCCTCATATCACACACCCCAGGCCTCATACTCACACACCTCAGCCCTCATATCACACACCTAGCCCTCATATTACACACCCCAGGCCTCATACTCACACACTTCAGCCCTCATATCACATACTCCAGCCCTCATATCACACACCCCAATCTTCACAATCACATATGTCAGACTCCAAACTAGGACACCCAAACCTTCCCCACACACATTTCAGTGCTAACATTTACAAATCCCAGACTCTATATGCACACACCCAGCCTCCACACTTACACACTCACTCCTCCATACTTACTAATTATTTCTTACCAAACATTAGTTCTTCACTTTCTGTGAAACACTTTCATTTTTAAGTTGTGTTATTGTTGACCCAGAGGATAGGGAGAATTTTCAAAGGACATTTCAAGTATCAGGGATAATGATTGAGAAAGAAGAGACCAAGGGTCAAGAATTGCCTAGAGAAGAGGGGAGTGTAGAGCCCTCTCTTCTTGGGGCTGAAAGCTATATTATTAGACCTCACCTGCTGTCTCTTGTTTCTACAAGCACATAAAGGTTTGATGACATTTAATGTCCCTTTCCCATCAATCAGGACACAGCACCCAAGTCAACCACAAAACACCCTTTTGAGATTTCCTCTAGCACATATCCTCAGATTTACAGTTAATTAAACTCACCTAACTTTGCTTTAAAGGGATACCCTTATTAGTGAACCTGTCATATAATGAGACTCCTGTAAATAACACTTTAGTTTTTCAGAATATCACCTTTTCTCATACCATTCAAATAACTAGCTGTTATATAAAACCAGCCACTATCACTCGTAGCATTATAGGATAATATTTAATTAACAAAAATATCAAAAGAACATAAAATTAGCATTAAGCAAGCAGGCAGCCAATGATATTGAGGACTCCTGGGGCATCTCAGTCTTTAACCATCATGTTTACCTCGTTTATGTCATTGATAATGTTGAAAATAATCCTCATTATCTCAACAGCCATCTAAACTGTTTGTTGCTTCCTGGGGTTTACACATCTCCCAACTTTCCTCCCAACCATTCTGCTGAGCGAGTGATGATAATGCCAGTCTCGGAGAGACCCCAGGTATGTAAGTGAGATGCATGAGGAGGTCTATATGTTTACAGATCTCTGGCCTCTGTTGGCATGAAACACAGCTGGTACACAGTAGAGGCAATTCACTTGGAGATCACATCAGTGATTCTTTTCTTTCCTCTCCAGTATTCCCTTCTCTTCACATCCCTCTTCTGTTCTTCTCTCTTCCTCTTTTCTTTTCTTATTTTTTTCCACTTTGCTTTATAAACTACCCTATAGGGGTCTTTATTACATAGGAAAGAATATTATACTATGAAAGCATTTCTCTGCAAGGGGAAATAAATCTAGTAACATACATTGTGCTTTAAAAAACAAAAAGTAGGCTAACCTCTTTATATTCTCCTCTTTATTATTTCATATAAGAATGCAGGGATAACTTGTTTCAACAGCTCGACAAGAAACGATGATAACTGAAGAGTTCACAAGAAAAGAGGAAGAGACCAGAAATGGACTGATTCTTCTGGTGGCCAAGGCAGAAAGGAGTGAAAATCAATAAGGACTTTATGGAAAACTAAACTCCTCAGCAATAAGGAGTTCAAAATTAAAGCAAATGACAATGTGAGGATATTTTGAATATTGATTACAACAGACACGTCAAACTATATCTATAAAACCCATAAAATTGGCCAGGCATGGTGGCACATGCCTTTAATCCCAGAACTTGGGAGGCAAAGGCAAACAGATCTCTGTGAGTTCAAGATCATCTACAGAGTGAATTCCAGGATAGCCAGGGCTACACAGAGAAACTCTGTCTCAAAACCTCCTCCTCAAAAAAATCCATGAAATTGAGAACAATAAAAAAAATGTTTATATCAACTTTAAATAAAATATGTGAATACATGGTGAATCTTCAAGAAGTAATATAAAATGATGAACTATGAATAACACATAAATATTATCAAAGTAGTATTATGATTTTGACAAAGAAAGATTTTGTAGTTTCTCAAATCTTAAAATTGGAGTCATAAATGGTCTTAAATTCAGAGAATTTTGGGTCACATTATTGTATTTCTTCCTCTGTTTGTTGGAAGTTTCTTATGGTGCAGTTCAGTGTTAGCCTTGAATTAGATACACTACTTCTTTGGCTTCTTGAGTGCTGGGTTTGAAGGTATAAGTCACACATGCACACACATATGCACACCCCCACACACAAGTACACATATGGACACACACACACATACACAAACACACTTTCCATTTCTTAATTACGAATGCTAAATTTGTAGATACTATGTAAATATCATGAAATCCAAACCACATACAAATCAGAGTTTTGGTTGTCATTCCTTCAGAAAGGGGTATCAGCCAGTATTGAAATGTTCTTGTTTGATCTTGGCATTGAGGAAGTCCTCAAGTGCCTTTACTGTTTTCAGTCAGTTCCCAGCCCTGCTCCAGTCTTACAGAACTCATAGAGCTTCATTTGATGGTTCCAAGCTTCAGGCTGAAGCATCTTGAGTTCATTCCTGGTGTGACTCCTCTCCTGTGCTCTCAGTAGATTAGAAGATATTTTTTCTCCCCAGTTCCTAACTCAATCTTAAATGAAGAAAGATGAGCTAAAAAGGGAATTGAAGGATACTCATAGATACTATAGATTGTATGACATAGAAGAAGCTGAATAGTACTGACTGATTAGGAATCCAGGAGAGTAGTATTCCATTGTGTAGATGTACCACAGTTTTTTTATCCATTCCTCAGTCTAGGGACATTGGGGTTGTTTCCAGTTTCTAGCTATTACAAATAAGGCTGCTATGAACATAGATGAGGAAATTTTGTTGTGATTTGGTGAGTAATCATTTGGATATTGTTCCCAGAAGTGGTATGGCTGGGTCTTGAGGTAGAGCTATTCCAAGTTTTCTAAGATATAGCCAGACTGATTTCCATAGTGGTTGTACAAGCTTGCACTCCCACCAGCAATGGAAGAGTGTTCCCCTTTTTCTACAACCTCGCCAGCATGCGCTGTCATTTGAGCTTTTGATCTTAGCCATTCTGACATCTGTGAGATGGAATCTTAGAGTAGTCTTGAGTTGCATTTCTCTGATGATTAAAGATGCTGAGCATTTCTTCAAGTGTCTCTCAGCCATTAGGGATTCCTCCTTTGTGAATTCTCTGTTTAGCTCTGTTCCCCATTTTTTGATTGGATTATTTGGTTTCTTGGCATTTAATTTCTTGAGCCATCAGAAACAATGAAATCATGCAATTTGCAGCCAATTGGATGGAACTAGAGACGCTCTTCTTGAGTGAGCTAACCCAGACTCAGAAGGATGCACATCTCATCTATTTACTTATAGTTGGATTTTAGCTATATAGTACAGGATAACTACACTACAACCAATGCACCAAAAGGGAACAGGAACATAGACTTTGCTACCTGTCAATGAGACACTTTTCCCTAGTGGTGCTGCCTTGTAGGCCCCCAGTGTATGAGGAGGCTCTTGGCCCTCATATGACTACTGAACTGGGGCGGAGGACTGATATGTAGGGACACTCCACTCCGGAGGAGTGGGTTGGAAAGGATAGGGAGTAGAGGGTGGGAAGGCAGGACTGGGAGGTGTGGAAAGAGGGCACTGTGGTGGAGATGTAACCTGAAATAATAAATAAACACATTTTTAAAAAAGGAATGCAGGAGAGAGGAAAGAAAATGAAAGGAAAGTGAAGTGATAGGGGCCTGACAGTTTAGTATCCAGAATGAAGTATTATTACACTTCCACATCTTGGTATTTTGATAGATGAAAATGGCATTATTTGTCAACCTTGAAAACTACTAGACAGAGACAGACAGACAGATGTAGAGACAACCCATAGGCAGAGGAGAGAGAAAGACAGAGACACAGAGACAGCGCCAAAGAAACAGAGGTCAGTCAGCGTTCATATTTCTAGGGAATCCTATAAAAGGCCCTGTTCTCACAGGAATTGAATCAGTTGTACTATAGGTAACTTTAGAATTCAAAGAGGCCAAAGTCCCTAACTCTTTGTGGATGGAACTGAACATTAACCTTTTCACTCGCTCTAACAAAGACAAGTGATGACAAGATGCACCACAACTGCTCCTCAGCTGTGTTTTGTGTCTTGCCCAAGGCTCTCGGCATTCAACAATTATCCCACACTTCAGAGCTAATTTACAACATGCTTTCTTACACGGTTTTGTACTAACTGTGCAATACCACAATCTCATTAACTGATTTTTGTAAATAAAGGGAGTTTATTTTATGAGAACATAGAAAATATAATTATTCAGTAAGGTAATCTTGAGCAAATCTTTGTAGATTTTGTAAATAACATGGGCCCTCATCCAAAGTACATGTGGTTTTTGTTTAGTTTCCTTGTCTTCTTTGGTTTTCTAAATATTAAATTGTGTGCTATTTAAAAGAGAAATGTTGGTTATTATATCCTAGTCCTGAATTTAGAGTGTTCAAGCTTGGTTTTAGGTGGCTGCAAAAGTGGCAGAGGGGTACAACTGTAATACTGAAGTTGACATCAAGGAGTAGGAATATTACTAAAGAAATATTTCTTTCACTTACCTTGAAAATCACAAATATATAGGTTAACATCCCATTGTGTGCTTATAAATCTGTTATACAAGTGTGAATTAGAGCAAACACCCAACAGTTGGTACCAATAATAGAATTTGTCACATACAGAAATATATCTCATTATTTTGAAGGTAAAATTTCATTTGATAAATAAAAAAGAATAAAAATATTCATTTTAAGATGATATATATTCTATGGATTTCTCTTGACATCAATAAGGACTACTCACTTAAGTTAATTGAAAAATATATATAAGTAGGGGAAATACTGATACTATTTTTCCTTGACTGTAAGTTTTACATCAGCCAACATTACACTTCTATAAAAAGTAAAAAAAAAAAACAAGTAAAGATTGAGTGTTCAAATTTCACGAGAAACAGCTCAACAATTATGTTCAGTTGATAGTATTTTTGCAGAGACTTTGTATAATGTTCATTCACATCTACAAAGATAGCTAACATAAGGAAGTATCAAATATAGTGTTAAATTAATCCACCTTAAGAATTAAATTAAACTAACTACTTTAATAAACAACATACAAAAATTAAAATCTGATCATACTAATGTTGGATAATATGGATTAAAGAAATTATACTTGCTTTACAGTTTACACACAGCTCCCTCCCTGGGCCTGCCATTCTCTGGATACATTCTCAGAGCTAATCCTATGCTCAGGTTGTCTCATCTTAACAAAAACTAAATTTCTTCAATAATTCTACCACCATAATCCTATAATTCTATTGATATTCTTTTTCATCACTGTTGAATTCCAAAGGGAAATTTTAAGAGTTATCCCATGAAAAATTAATTCTTTTCTCTATTTTGCATCACAGCATCTTCTTTGGCCATTATGTGAACTTTATGTCCAATGTTAATTATTTTTAGCCACTGGATTGCCTTTATTATGACAGTGGGAACTCCACTGAGGTAAAGACCCCATTTTATTTATCTCTTTTATCTCCAGTTTATAGTTTGTTAAATGAATGAAAGTGTGAAGAGAGATGCCTGCTCTCCATTGAATCTCCTGGGACCAGCTTAGACCATGAAGTAATACGAGGTTACTGTGTTTTTTTGATTAATTTTTCAGAGAAGGATCGACCTATGGATTATTTTATGCACCATCTCAGTCCTGTCATCCTATAACTAAGCAAGTCTTGTTGAATAAGAGAATGTAGAAATTAATATTGTAATTTAGATTGGGTATCTTAAAGCACATAGAAGCAATTTTTAGTATTTTCCATTGAAGTAATTTCATTATTTATTTTATTCACTTAGTTCATGTGCACATGTTCACACAGATCTGTAATGTGTTATCACATACACTATTGCTGTATCCACAAATAAATCCTACAGAAACAATATCCTTCTCTCAAGCATCTAGATAACTCATCTCCCACTGAAATGTCTTCCATGCAATTTCCAACAGACCAGTACATGTGTGTGTGTGCGTGTGTGTGTGTGTGTATGTGTGTTTAAGGCTGACCATTTGGTATTGAAAACCTATCAGCATGTTCTTCCAGCAGCCATCGATTGTATGTATTCAGCTAAGGGTAGTACCTTGTGAAATTTTTCCCATTCATATTTGCATATCAACTAGCATTGTCATTATGCAAGTCTTCCTTAAGCAACCATACAGGTGATGTTTCCCTGTCTTAAAAGGAGACACGATATTGCAGCAGACGTCCTGGTCTTCAGCATCTTACAATCTTTTCACATCTTTCCATTCCCATTTTGCCATCCTCCCTGAGCCTTAGGTGTAGGATTGAGCTATAGATGGATCATCTGGAGTTGTGTTTCCCAAAGTTCCTTATTCTTTGAATGTTCACCACTTGTGGATCTCTAAAGATTGTTTTTAACTTTAATTTCTTAAGTGTACTCAGTGATGATTGCCACTTATAACCTGAAAACTGAAATTTATTGTCTCATCCTATGCTTAAACTGCTGTCGGGGATTCTAATACTGCCAGACAAGAATTAACATTTATATACATGCATATTTGGGCATATGCACACACATGTACATATCTTGTTACAATAGCAAATTCAATATTATTCAAAATGTGTAAATCTTGTTTGTCTTCCTTTTTTATTAAGAAACACTAATTGAAAAAATAATATTTCATTATCACATGTCCATACATGTATGCAACATACTTCAATTATATTTCCTTCATTACTCTGTGATTAAAATTTAAATGTTTATTATTTACAATTACATATTTTCCTTCCCAATAGTGTTATTGTACATTATATGCACATTCATTCATATTACTTAGATTGAAGACAACTAATACCAAAGAAAGACCTTACTGTGTAACTTCACAAGAAAATAAAAGCACCAACATTTACATTTCCTTAAGGACATAAGGATTTCACTTGAGTGCGGTGATGCATGCATATAATCCTAGTACTTGAGAGATGGAGACAAGAGAATCAAAAGCTCAAGGCCATCTTTGACTACACAGTGTTCAAGGCCATCCTAGGTTACATGAGACCCTAGATCAAACAATCAAACAAACAAAGACATAAATCCCAGGTATTTGACTTTTCTGTGTTTACTACCTCACTATGGAAATACAATCATCAACCATTAAGAAGATATCAGCTGATTATTAGAGTACCCCTTCATGATAAGATATAAAATTATGAGACACATCTCAGGAATGGGTCTCTGGTTGGTGAGGGGGCATCAAAAATGGACTCCTTAAAAAACTGCATTTCTTTGGGGAGGATCTCTTTTCTCAGATACATTAGTTCATCTTTAGATGATCCAAGTAAAGTATATATTTTAAGGAACTTGGAAGTTCTGAAAGTGGAAAACAATTGACACTCGGATTTGCTCAACTTTTGAACTGTACCTAAAGCCTATGGAAGCTTCTGAATACTAGTCGCTTCCCTCCGTCACAGAGTTATATGCGATATTAATAAGATAATGGTATAAAATGGATTGAGCTCCTTGAAGAAAGAAGCTTAGCATAGAATAATGTTTTGTTATGATAAACTATGTAAAAAAAAGAACATGAAACAGGCTGTGAAATGTAATTCATTTTAAAAGGAAATTGGAATTTGATTCTTTGTGCATGAAATTGTATGTTCATGTCACTACTTCAAAATGAACATTTTGTATTTAATTTCTTGATATTCTAAAACAAAGAAGTTATTCACTGCAATAAAATTAAACCAAATGTCAGTTGATTTTGCTAACAGAATTAGGCACACTGGAAGCTTGGATTAATTCTGACTAACATGAAAATATTTGCTCAGTGACCAGGTTTTGTAAATAAAACAATTGAAAAATAGTAACATCCATGTGTTGATATAGTCTCTATAGTTGCCTTCATATTCATGATGAGTACTCATATCGTACAATGCTTACAATATTTCTAGGTCTGTAAAAGCAACATTTTCATAACTGATTTAGAACAGGGTTTAAAATTTGAGTATTCTTGGTTGGCAGGGGAATTGTTGCATTGAGCTTTTGTTTTGTTTTTGAGAAATAACTTAAGGTTGGGTGGGTAGAGAAAGAGAAAAAACATCTGGAAGGACTTGAAGGAGGGAAAATATGTAATCAAAATATATTTATATTTAAGATTGGCTAAGATCAAAATCTCAAATGACAGCACATGCTGATGAGGTTGTGGAGAAAGGGGAACACTCCTCCATTGCTGGTGGGAGTGCAAACTTGTACAACCACTATGGAAATCAGTGTGGTAAATAGCTTAGAAAACTTGGAATAGCTCTGCCTCGGGACCTAGCCATACCACTTCTGGGTATACATCCAAATGATTCCTCACCAAACCACAAGGATGTTTCCTCATCTATGTTCAAAGCAGCCTTATTTGTAATAGCTAGAAACTGGAAACAATACAGATGTCCCTCAATTGACAAATGGATTTTAAAAATTGTGGTACATGTACACAATGAAATACTTCTCGCTATCAGAAACAAGGAAATCATGCAATTTGCGGCCAAATGGATGGAACTAGAAAAGCTCATCCTGAGTGAGCTAACCCAGACTCAGAAAGATGCACATGGCATCTACTCACTTATAATTGGATTTTAGCCATATAGTACAGGATAACTATTGATGGGGTGGTGTTAAGCATTCTAAAGGTTAATTGGTCCTGTTTGCTGTTACTTAATTCACTCTGATTTGTTAAATAAATGCTGAAGCCTGGAGATTAAGCAAAGACAGAGGTAGGCAGGACTAAGGTTCGCGGGCTTTTTAGAGAGAGATACAGAGCATCTTGGGAAGAGAAGGTCCCCAGAGAAGAAGCCAGGAGTAAACAAGGAAGACACGCCGTGGTGTAGATTAAAGAAAATCCTTCCACGTGGCCTGAAACATCAGCTTAGCGTGGAGAGTAATAAATAGTCCAAAGGGATGTATGTATATATGGGGTTATATTGGGGTAATAGAATTATGAGCTAGCTTAGATGGGCTAGGATTACACAACCCAGGCCTAGGCTTGTTAAGATCCACCTGGTGTCTGTGTGTATTCATTTATAGTGGTGGATTAAGGATTTACACCACCGACCAATTAAAGAGAATATAAATACCGGGTAAATAATTAATTAGCCATTATTTTTTTCTACAAATTATCCTACAACCAACACCCAAAAAGATTAGGAAAATAGGCTATGTTACCTATCAATGGGACAATTTGCCCTAGGGGTGCTAGCATGTAGGCCCCCAGGGTAAGAGGAAGCTCTTAGCCCTCATATGACTGTTGAACTGAGAGGGGCTGATTTGTAGGGTCACTCCACCTCTGAGGAGTGGGATGGATGGGAGAGGGAGGAGAGGGTGGGAGGGTGGAACCAGAGGTGTGGAAAGAGGGCACTATGATGGAGATGTAACCTGATGTAATAAATAAACATTATTTACAAAAGTAAAACATTATTTACTGTTTTAAATAATGAAAGTTTTTTAAAGACAGTAATAGAGGAAGCATTAACAAACTCCTCAAGTGAAGCATGATTCTTTACAAAGATTCAGTTTTATTGTCCATGGTAGCAACTATAATAGCATCTGCCTTACTTATAAGACTTTGAAGGATACATTATAACAACTTGTTACAGGATTTACCTCATTGTCTGGCTCATAGGAGCCTGAGATGAAATGGGTGACCCAGATGAGTAAGCTGACAGTCCTAGTCTGTACTTCAAACACTTTTCAATGTGTGCTCAGGTAATGATCTCATCCTGATCTTATCTAATAGTCAACTGTGTTCATGTAGCATTCTAGTTGTAAAGGGTGCTCAGTGAAAATAAGGTTTCCCTTTCACTCTAGCAGGGTGAATGGCCAACAAGTTCCAGTGATAGCTGTTAAGAGATCCTGAGTCTCTGTTAAATGTGAGAATAGATGAGTCGTGAATAAATCAAGCAATACTGACAAAGAGCCCCTAACACTGAACACGTTCCTGCAAAAAAAGAAAAAAAAATCCTTCTCACTACAGATACTTCTAATAAAGACAAATATCAAAAAATTTGATGGTATTAGCTAATATAAAGATATTGACATATCTTGAAAGCATTCACAATTACAAGTGGATAAAACGGCATATACACAAAGTAAAAGTAAGCATCTGGATGTGCAAACCTTAGACAGGCTCCATGAAGGCCATGAAAAAGGCAACAAACTCTGTCCACAGCTAGAATTCAGATTGGGGCATGTAGGGTCTACGTGTGAACAACAAAGCAACTATAAAGCAACTACACTGTCCAATAAACTGCACTCTCCTGTAGGGAACATCATCCTTAACCATCCTTCACTGGACACAGAGATGAGTAATTTCAAACTTGTTTCATTCATAGTAATATGTAAAGGAATGAAAGACTAGGGAGTACATTTCAGGGAAGAGGGAAAGACTTGTAATATAAAGAGCACAGAGCATTTAAAATACATAAGGTGAAAAAACACAGCATATTCATAGACTGGAAGTCACTCTTTTGTAGACAGAAACATTCTTCAAGTTGATGTGTAGATTTGTGTTTTTCAGAAATTGATAAGTGATACTTGTCTTATTTACTGTTCTATTCCTATAATAAGACACCATAACCAAGATAACTTATAAAAGTAGGCATTTAATTTAGTGCTGCTTTACAGGTTTAGAGGAATAGTCCATGATCATCACACAAGGGAGAGAGAGAGAGAGAGAGAGAGAGAGAGAGAGAGAGAGAGA
>CAJQZJ010031925.1:4324697-4342487 GCA_907164525.1 Lophiomys imhausi | reverse complement strand
AGAGAGAGAGAGAGAGAGAGAGAGAGAGAGAGAGAGAGAGAGAGAGAACTTCCAAATCATGCCTCCTTCGGGCAGTGCCATTCAGATGCTTTTCATAGAGAGCTGTGAAATGGATTGGACTGAGGCCTCCTGAGGTCGGGCACCTCAGGGGGCATGTCCTGCCCCGCAGCCCTAAGATCAAAGGGGTCATGGTCCTTGGCGATTTCCCAAGGACATGTCACTTCGGAAGCAAGTCTTTTATCTTAAAGTCCAGGCTTTTGCCATCCCTATGCTATTATATGCTAACACTAAACCTACCATAAACACCCCTTCATGTTAAAGTCTTGGAACAATCAGACATACAAAGACCATACCTAAACATAATAAAGACAATATATAGCAAGCTGGTAGCCAACATCAAATTACATGGAGAGAAACTTAGAGCATATCACTAAAATCTGGGACAAGGCAAGGCTACACACTCTCCATATCTACTCAACATAGTACTTTAGCCAGAGCAATAAGACAACTAAAGGAGATTAAAGGAATACAAATTAGGAAGGAAGAAGGCAAAGTATTCCTATTCACAGATGATATGATACTATACATAACTGACCCCTAAAATTATACCAGAGAACTTTATCAGCTGATAAACACCTTCAGCAATGTGGCTGAATACAAAATTAATTGTAATAAATCAGTAGCTGTTCTTTACACAAAAGATAAATGGGTCAAGAAAGAAATTATGGAAACAACTCGCTTTACTATAGTCACAAATGATATAAAATATCTGGGAGTAACTCCATCCAAGCAAATGAAAAATATGTACAGCAAGAGCATCAAGACCCTGAAGAAAGAAATTGAGGAAGATATCAGAAGATGGGAAGATCTCCCATGCTTATGGATAGGTAGGATCAACATAATAAAAATGGTCATCTACCAAAAGCAATATACAGATTCAATAGGTTTCCTATCAAAATGCCAACATAATTTTTACAGACCTTGAAAGAACAATTCTCAACTTCATATGGAAAAAAAAAACAGAATAGCTAAACCAATTCTGTATAATAAAGGAACATCTGAAGGTATCACTATCCCTAATTTCAAGCTATACTACAGAGCAATGGTAACAAAACCTGCATGGTATTAACATAGAAACAAACCTGTTGATCAATGGAAGTGAATTGAATTCCCAGAATTAAACCCACACACCTATGGTCACTTAATTTTTGACAAAGAAGCCAAAACCATACAATGGAAAAAGGAAAGCATCTTTAACAAATGGTGCTGGTCTAACTGGATGTCAACATGTAGAAGAATGCAAATAGACCCATATTTATCACCCTGCACAAAACTTGAGTCCAAGTGGATCAAAGACTTCAACATAAAACTGGGCACACTAAATTTAATAGAAGTGAAAGTGGGGAAAAGTCTCAAACTCATTGGCACAAGAGACAACTTTTTGAACAGAACACAAAATAGCTCAAGCTTTAAAACCAACAATCAATAAATGGGACCTTATTAAACTGAAAAGTTTCTGTAAGGCAAAGGATACTGTCATTAAAACAACAAGGCAACCTACAGACTGGGAAAAGATCTTCACCAACCTCACATCTGATAGAGGGCTATTAGTCATAATTTATAAAGAACTCAAGAAATTAAACACCAAGAAACCAAATAATCCAATCAAAAAAGGGAATAAAAAGCTAAACCAAGAATTCACAAAGAAGAATCATTAATGACTGAGAGGCACTTGAAGAAATGCTCAAAATTCTTGTCATCAGAATTGTGAGAGTCCATCAGAACTCTGAGATTCCATCTCATACCTGTCAGAATGACTAACATCAAAAACTCAAGTGACAGCACATGCTGGTAAGGATGTGGGGAAAGGGGAACACTCCTCCATTGCTGGTGTGAGTTCAAACTTGTACAACTACTTTGTAAATCAATCTGGCAAAGTCTCAGAAAATTGGGACTAGTTCTACCTCAAGACCCAACCATTCCACTCCTGGTCATATATCCAAAAGATTCTCCACCAAACCACAAGGACGTCAGCTCAACTATGTTCATAGCACCTTTATTCATAATATCCAGAAACTGGAAACAACCCAATTGTCCTTCAACAAAAGAATGGATTTAAAAAAAAACAGCAACAAAAAGAAACTGTGGTACATTTACACAATGGAATATTACTTAGCCATCAGAAACAATGAAATCATGCAATTTGTAGCCAAATGGATGGAACTAGAAAAGCTCATCCTGAGTGAGCTAACCTAGACCCAGAACAATACACATGGTATGTACTCCCTTATAACTGGATACTAGCCATTTAGTACATGACCACAATCCTACAACAAAGAGACAGGAAAACAATCATAACTATCCTAAGTGAAACTCCATCCAGCAGCATGTCATAGCCTCTGTTGCATGTTAGTGGAACACCTTACCTTTGCTGGGCTGCCGTATCAGGCCCCAGTGCAAGAGGAAGCTCATGTGATTGATGAACTGGGGGGGGGATTGTTATGTGGGGGCTTCCCTCATCTGAGGAGAAGTAGAGGAGGGAGAAAGGAAAAATGGTGGGAGGGTTGGACCAGGAGGAAAGGAGGGAGGGGGTTATGATAGAAATGTAATTTGAGCAAGTAAATTAATTTAAAAAACTTTATATCAAATAATAATGTTCCTATTAGACCAATAAATCTTACCATCATTATCAACTCATGAATAAGATCAACCAAATAATTACTCTATGTTTTTTAGTTACATCTTTAGTAATTTAGAATTATGTATTATCTATAAGATCATGACTTCTGGCTGAACTTTATGGCCAATGAGTTTAATTCCAGCACTTGGGAGGCAGAGCCATGCAGATATGTATAATTTAGAATCTACCCTGGTCTACATAGAGACCATAGAGTATTAGGCTAACCAGGACCACATAGTGAGACTCTGTCAAAAAAAAAAAAAAAAAAGACTTTTTTTGAACCAGAAACAAATCTACATATAATCTTTTTAAAATGGAGACAAGAGCTGATAAAATGAGAATGGTTTGTCTTATTGAAAGGTATCTTAAATGAAGTCATATTCCCATTGCTTTTCTTGGTCGGCAGAATTAATCAATTCATCTACTTATTAGGTACCAACCTTGAACCTGGTATCAAAAAGTTCTGTGAACTGATTAAAGTATAAGTTCAAAAAGAGAATAACATGATTATAAATCCCAAATTAGAAAGTGTACTTGTTATCAGTTTTTACATTATAAATTGTGCTCTTGTATTACACACACACACACACACACACACACACACACACACACACACACACTTACAGAAAACATTAGTTACAGCTTATTGGTTAAAATGTAATATGCTATTAACATACAGTGCATTCAGATCTATTCAGGGAAATGCTACTTCTTGGAGCTTTTGTGGTCTTGAGTAACTGCAGTTTTCTCCTATTGACAGAATGCACCAGTGACTGTCCTGCAGTGTTCACTCTCCCAAACTAAAAGTCAAAGAAGTGTTGCTTTCCTGTGTTGACAAATGACAGTCACTGTGGGCCTTGAAGATTTCTGTATTAAAATACCCTCACTGCTGAGGTTTTCAGATTGTATTTATGACAGATTAAAAAATCTGAGTTGAATGAGGGAACATGAAAGAATCTTCCTTAATATTTTCTCAAGGTTTTGTCACTGTATATATTATTGAGAAATAAATCATTATCGACTGTAGGGAATGCAATCCTTGGATTATTTCAACAGCAAAAACCTTTTAACATAACATAGTGCATTGGAAAAAAAACACATATTCCAACCCACAATGTACTATTTAGTGGATAGTAGAAGTTAGGACCAGCAGAGTCACTGAGAGTGATTTAATTTACCCTAGTGATTGATTTGAGCACATTTTAAGAAAGTAAGGTGTTTGAAGGCATTTTTCCAAATCCTCATGAGCTGACTTTTCGTTAGTGACCCCACAATTAACAATTTTAATTCACGTAAGCCATTCTCCTGATGCAATTCAGGACAGGAGGACTCACTTGTATTTTCAGAGGATTCATACAGTACTTAGTCATCTGATTCCTTTACAGAGTACTCAATAAATGAGTTTACCTGCCTTCCCTTTTATATTCTGTTTGTTCTCTAATTCTATGACTTAAAATGTCCCACAAGTAAAAGCTATTGTGAATTTGGAGATGACAAAATAAATCTAACCTATGTTTATATGTTGGGTAGTTTAAATATTAAGCAATTGGATACTATTTTAAGCTTTTTTGTAAAAGCATTTTATTCTTTTGAGAGGCTCCCACTCTTTCCTCTCTAGCCTTAACTCCTGATTTTCCTACTTGCACCTTCCAAGGGCTGACATCACTAGAATTTGCCCCTCTATCCAGCTAAAGATTTAGTTATATTTGTCAGCAGTCTACAGTTAATTCTCTTTTAAAATCTGTCCTATAGATAGAATAGTCATGAATAAACATATCCATGATGGAATCTACAATGAGTTTATTAGCTAAATAGTCAATATATTAGTACTAATAAAAAACAATAGTAATATTAATTTCTGTAAAATAAGTGTACTAGCTTTCTTATTTTGAAGAAAAAAAGTCTAATCAAAAATGGAAAGTGCAGGCACATTACACTGATTCCATTAGTATGAAGCTCAGGAGATGGCAAAACTTATCTTTGACATAAATTTAAAAAAAAATAGCAGTTGCTTAAAAAAACTAAGAGTGGTTAAAACATAGAAATTAGGTCTGGCATGGTGTCACATGCCTTTAATCCCAGTACTTGGGAGACAGAGGCAAGTGGATCTCTGTGAGTTCAAGGCCAGCCTGGTCTACAGAGTGAGTCCAGAACAGTCAAAGATACATAGAGAAACCCTGTCTCGAAAAACCTAAAAAACAAACAAACAAACAAAAAAACGTAGAAATTATTTTCTTGGGTGACATTCCTAATGAATCTTGTTTGAAATGTGACTTACATGACTGTACTCTTTAGACAGTTGTCAAAATTCACTGAGCCCAACACATGAAAGTCCACTTATTTGCAAGATATACACATTGACAGCTTATTGTCTCATTGGTCTTAGTTCTGCTGCATCATAGGATTTGGAGCCTTGTGATGCAGAGACTAGAGATACAAAGGCACATTTCTGTTTTGTCAAGTAACTCTGGGTTTGACTCTGCCAAAGATGGAGAGAGAAAGGGAAAGAGAAGGGAATAAGGCTGAAAGGGAATGTGCCCTTTCCTATTTATTTCCTGTTAGCAATCATTCTGTGTGTAACTGTTTGGGAATTGATTCAGGTCATATTTTTCCCTACTTGACAATAGTTTTGACTCACAGCATCAGTTTAGTTAGTCCAAATTCATTGTGTAAGTTTTGTCAGAACTACAGACAAGTGGGAAATTCACATCATAGGGTATAGTACTGGACACTGTTGAAGATTGAGACCAAGTAGCAATATATATGCAGTGAGATCATGGATCTGCTCTTTCTCAAACTTCACAGGCTGCTGGAAAACGGAAGACTTTTCTGCAAAGTTGGAATGAAAAATTTTTGACACTATACACTTCAGACAAAAAGATCATCAACACTTTTGACACTTGAAGCTTTCAGAAACCTGCCTGACCTCATGCTGCAATTCACCTCACTCTCTCCACTCCTACTGGCAAATGACGAGCAGATTTTTCTTTAGGGAAATAGACCAGTTGAAGAGAAATGGACTTAGATAAGACAACTTGTGGTTGCAACCCAAACAGATGGGCTTTTATTAAATTATTCTTCCATGAGACCCATTAATAAGTAAGCTTTTAAAATGCATGCTGGCCTTAAAATTTGCATTTTAGCATCACAATATTTTTAACACAAATAGAGAAATAAGGATCATCACATAATTTTGGAAATCCCAAGCAAGGACAAAGAGAGAGAGAGAGAAAGAAAAATTGTAAAGCAAAAAAAGAAGTAAAAATAAAAATTCAAAGAAAATAAAGTCTTCTCTATGCTGTCAAATATAATTATCTAACAACCAGAATTGATCAATTTTTAAATCTTCCATTCTGTAATAAACACACTTATTTTCATACAGTGATAATTAATTTCTTGGTTTACTTTACTTTAATTTTTTTAAGAATACCAAGTCACATTACATTACTTAAATTCAATTAAGCATTCAGCTGAACAAAAATCCACACATATAAAATAAAAAATAACCTTGTATGTCACAGCTTCATGTTTCCAAATTCTAAACTCAAAATTAAGAACTTGAGAGGTTATTTTAAGTTATATGATGAAATTTTAATTTATTTAAATATATAATCATTATGTTTGAGTCTTATTTTGAGTCTTCAGCTTAATCAAGATTATGGTATAATAGGAGCTAAAATAGAACTTTCAGCCAGAGACATCATATATGTCTATACTCTATGTTATAAAGCTACCCTCAAAATGAGAATATGCAGTTATGCCTGCATGTGCTAGGAAAAGAAGGGACTGGATCTAAGAGTTCTCCAAATTAATATTCTTGAAAAACCACAAATAGGCCAAGTTGAAGTTCACATATGTTACTAAACCATACTGTCATTCTATCAAGAAATTCAAATTGGGGCTAAAGAAATGACTCAAGGGTTAAGGAACACTTACTTCATTTACAAAAAACCCTGGGTTAATTTCCCAGCATTCAAATAGTAACTTCAGTTCCGGGGTATGCAGCGCCTCTTCTGACCTCCTTGATCATTGCACAACTGTGCTACCCATACATACATATAAGATAAAAATAAATTTTAAAAAGAAAAACTAAGTACTCAAAACTACAACATTTACAAAAATTCACATAGTAACAGATTTAGACAAAGATGTGCTGATACACTGTAAAGAAAACAGCATAGCCAGGAGGTGGTGGTACACACCTTTAATCCCAGCACTTAGGAGGCAGAGGCAGGAGGATCTCTGTGAGTTCAAGGACAGCCTGGTCCACAGAGTGGATTCTAGGACAGCCAAAGCTACACATAGAAACCCTGTATCTCAAAAAACAAAACAAAAAAAAGCAAACAAACAAAAAAGAAAGAAAAAATAAAAACAACATACCTTCTAGTACATTTTAACACTATACTAGACCTATATTAATATTAATCCACACACACAGGCACACCCTGTGGTCTCAGTTACCATTAATGATAGCCAAAAATTTCTAATGGTAAATTCTATAAGAATCCGTGCTTCACATCGGATACCAAACTAAGAAGCATCGTGAAATCTTTTGCCATCTGGTTCTCTCCGGTCCTAGATAGGAGTCACTCATTACCAAAAGCATCCATGCTGTATTGACTTCGTACATATCAGTTACTCCGGGCCATTTATTTCAGTTTGTGGATCAGCTGAGGGCACTAATCGGAGTGCTTATGTTCAAGTAGCCCTTCTCTGGTAACCTAGCAATGGTTACCATGCCTACATCTTTCATCTCGTTTCATCCTATCTCTTAAGCAGTCGTGTCACATGCACCATCACAAGGCGAGATACAATACAGTAAGAAACTGAGAAGAGGCCAGGCATACTGGCACCACCTGCAATCTCAGCCGCCAGGAGTCCGAGGCAGTAGGATTGCCAGTTTCAGGCCAGTCCCGGCTGCATAGAAAGTTCCAGGCCAGCCTGAGCTAGAGAGCGAGCAGTGCCTTTGTCTTAATCCAGAGACTTCCGGGTTCCTCCCTCTGGCAAGATGGCAACATCTCAGGAGGAGCAGAAGCCAAGGCTCCCGGAGCTGTTGGAAACTGGCATACAACTTCTGGAGGAGGTGGAAGCAGCAACCCAACCCACAGGCTCCAAGCTAATCCAGGACAAGGTGACAAGGGCCTTAGATGTCCTGGCAAAGGCCTCGGACATGTTATCCCAGCTCGATTTGTTCAGCCGGAACGAAGATTGGGAGGAGATTGCTTCCGCTGACCTCAAGTACCTGATGCTCCCGGCTCTGAAGGGCACACTCACACTGAAGCTGGCGGGTACCAGCTATCGCCTCAACCACCTACAGAAGGCTCGAGACCACTTCATGAACTTCCTAACCCAGAGCCACAACCACCATGTGGCTGAATTTCAGCTGCCCTGGGCCCAGAGCAGCTCACCGGAAGCCAACCCCGCCACTGCTACTTCTGCCACCCTGGAGCACAACCTTGTGGCCATGGCATCCCAGAGGCAGGCCAAAATCCAGAGGTACAAGCAAAGGAAGGCAGTGGAGGAGAGGCTGTCTGCTCTGAAATCAGCAGTGACAAGCGGCCAGGCTGATGACGAGAGAATCAGGGAGTATTACCTCCTTCAACTCCGCAGGTGGATTAACATCAGCTTGGATGAGATCGAGAGCATCGACCAGGAGATAGAAATCCTGAGGGAAAGAGAGTCCTCTGGTGGGGCATCAGCTTCTGCCTTGTATCCTCCGAGAGAAGAGAGGCCTCCAATGAAACCCTTCGTCCTCGCTCGGAGTGTTGCCCAAGCACAAGTCTTTGGAGCTGGATATCCAAGTCTGGCAACTATGACAGTGAACGACTGGTTTGAGCAGCACCAGAAACGCGAGGTCTTCCCATCAGGTCAGGAAGCAGAAAAGCATGCACCTCTTCCTGAGTCCCACAAAGCATCTCAGCCAGAAGAAGAGCCAGAGCTGGAGCACAAGGAAGAGGAGGAAGAGGAGGCCGCCCTCCTCAGAATGCAGCAATGGGATGACTGGAAGGACACTCATCCTAGGGGCTACGGCAACCGACAGAACATGGGCTAACAGCTGTTCAACTGTTCTCTTCCCTTCCTTGGGCCCAGGCTTCAGGCTTATGCAACAAAGGCAAAGATACTGAATCTTGTTTTGTATTCAATAAAGCGCCACTATCAAGTTTTATTTGGACCCTGGTTAATGTCTGGTGCTCTCATTTAGGCATTATTTTCACCGTGTTGTATTGCAGTTTCTGAAGTGCACAGAAAGAGTGCAGAGAAATGGCTGTTTAATCATTGTATGATTTCTCTTTAAAAAATAAAATCCCTTTTCTTGGAAAAAAAAAATATATCCTGAGAGAACGTTCACGTAAGTTTCCTTACAGTATGTTTTTATTTTTGTTAATTTTGGGGCCTATATATGCATGCATGCGTGTGTGTGTGTGTGTGTGTGTGTGTGTGTGTGTGTGTGTGTGTGAAGTTTGGAAAATATGTTTAAAATATGCTTTTAAATAGTTTAAGTAAGATTGGATCTTATATGAATGCTGTTTTAGAACAATAAAATGAGAAACCACCAGAAGGGTGTTACAAAAGAAATGGGTTAATGAATATGGGGAAAGAGACTGTCAAACACTCCACTGGATTATGAAGTTACAGAACAGCCACTTTCTTTAATTATGGAGTGTCTAGAACCTTCTCAACATAGTATTGAGGTGAAGGTGGGAGCTTCATAATTATCTGCTGAGATTTAAATATGGCTTTATTTGGTTCTGACCTTATGTTTGTATTAGGAAGAGCATCTTGAAAAGAGAGTGGAAATTTAACAATTTATCAAATATATAAATATAAATATTTGACTCAACATTTTTCACATATATATATGTGATTTACACAAAGATGTAATATGGAAAGTTGGTGATATGTTCCTTGTAAAATTTAAAAACTAGAAAATGTTTTATCACCTAAAGAACCCTGGAAAACAACTTTTTGTAGTCATACAATAGATTACCAGTAAACTGTGACATTAAAATGATCTACATTTTGTATGAGGTAATTTAGGAATATTTTCCAAATATATATTAGTACATAGGAAAATGAGATTAAAAATAAGAATGAAATGATCTTTATTGTGCAAAGAACAATAACCGTGAATAGTATAGTATAATGTATATGCATCTTCTGTTACTATTCAATCGGAATCATCCATCTCACATATGTTTATTGTGACTTAAAATGTTCATCAGGTTTATTGATGATGGTTGCTAATGGTATTCTGGCAAATTATTAGCCATTGAATCCTCAAGAAAATGAAAAACAAAACTTAATTTGAAATGTCTGCCAATGTTTGTGGTGTAAAGATTACCCCAATGTTGATACCACCTTAAAAAAAATTTTATGAGTTCAGAGGCAGAAAAACATGTTCATAATTTATTTTTCAAGCCAGGATGAGCTAGCTGCGGCCCATTACTGGGGTAAGAAAATCTAAGGGGCTTGTTTTACTGGAACTATGTGAATCTCAGCTCTCAACTCTCTTGTATATCACTTCTAGTATCTAGTAATAAGGCTACAGGAGACACCGAGCAATGCAGAACTTCTGTGCAGTTTAATTTCCCTATGAAGTTGGATGAACAGAGCTGCTAAGTTTAACTTTCACACTAAACAAAGATCAGGCAATTTACATGATTTTCCTTTGCCCTTGTTGGGCTCATAGATGTGTTTGCATGTAGAGTAAAGAAAATATTAGGTATAACAAGAATGAGCTATCAAACTGATATTTCCTGACCTTTTGAAATGGAAAATACATATTAAATTAACAACATGCATGGGATAAATGCAATGAGTTCTGCCCTTTGACTTCAAACTATTTGCTTTCTAGATATGTGTGTGTGACCATCCCCTTTCTGACAGAAGCTCTAATACTAGGTCTTTCAAAATCCCCACAGTAAATGCCTGGCTAAATAACAAGGAAGGAGAAATGATCTTTCCCCCTAAGTGATTGCTGATCCAAGCAGCAGTTTCTTCATTTGCTCAATGCAGTGTCATCTACTTGCCGTCACCTCTGGGCAAAGGTCATGTATTGATGGTGGTGTTTATCTATGTCTATGTATATTCACAGCCGGAAGTGACCAAAAGGTGTAGCTGTAATGGAAGAAAGGAGAGTTAAGAAAACACAAGGAAGACAAATTTAAAACAGAAACAGATTTCTGTTAACACAATATAAATCTTAACCATCATGAAGAGGCCAAAAGAAGAAAAAAGGCCAAAAGAAGTGAACTTATTGAAGCCTGAATTTTTTTATCATGAAAATCAATGTGTCTAGAAAATACATAAATAGGTAGTTCAAAATAAGATTAGAGGAGAAAATAATTACAAATATAAGCAAAAGTATTAACATATGAAGTTAAACTACGTTAGCTGTGTTACAGAACTACATTGAAACAGTTTTTTAGAGACACATAGTTGTATCCTATTTATAGAAATTACTACATCTCTAAAAGACATTGGTGAATTTTTTAGTGTAGCTATTTTTATTTTAATTATGAAACCGGATATGTGAGTCTTTTGAAACATTTTCCTACATATTTAATAAAATTATATTTACAATTTCAATTTTTGAAAATAACAAATGAAATTTTAATCTGATTAATATTAACGATCAACATTTCTATGCAGTGTTTACCACTTTTATGTTCTATGCATTATTTTAAAGTTACAAGGGAAATAACATTTAAATCAAACAGAACACATTATGCCAATGCCAATAAGTTCTATCAACTCCCTAGTTAATATCAGCCTGAAAAATCCTTTGTCTGACTTTTTCTTTCTTTCCTTCTTTTATTCTTTCTTTCTCTCTCTCTCTTTCTTTCTTCCTTTCTTCCTTTGATTTTCTTTTTTGTTATGGGACACTGTATACTTTGTGAAAAACAGTGACACAGACATATAAAGAGTTGACGTAGAATACATTGTTGGAAAAGATTTAAAAAATAAGAGGCAGTTCCTTAAAAAATACAACAATAAATATTCTCTGCACATTCAACTTTGTTGAAATACAACTAAAATAAAATTACAGGATATTACACGTGCCTTGTGGGAGGATGTACAAAACATGTTTTAGGCCCTTCTCATCCATGAAGAGGACCAATGTTCTCTGCTGTGATAACTCAGTATCTCATGACACAACAGTACTCTGAACTACCAAGTGTGTAGTAGCAAACTTCTGAACACACATCTGCACTACAGCATATCCTTGTAAAAGCATAGTGAGTTTTCGCTCTAGACAAAGGCTTGGTTCAGAACCAAGCCTGAGTGAAATGTCAGGTTCTGATCTTTAAAACCAGAGAAGAGTGAGTGCTATACAGCACTATCAGAATAAGTTTTGTGTGGCCAAAGATGGCCATACAAAATATTCAACATGCTTCTGACTTTCCCCAGACCATATAATCCCTACCAAATACTGCTCATCTGAGGCTTCTATGCAAACTGCATTGGAAACACCATAAAATGCCTTTAAAATGTGCTGAAATAGTCCAAGTTCTTTCATTTCAATGAAATTTTATGTGCATAAATTACAGCGAATTTATAGACATCATGATGTTATTAAGTATAATATTTGAGAAAGATTATTCTATAATTATGTTTAAATTGATGGAGGACGTATACCTGCAGACTCCAACCAAAATGGAAAAGAATCATGACTAGAATGTACATATTAATTGCCATGATTAAAATAATATCTGAAGATTTGAGCAAGCAGATAAAGCAGAAACTTGGTTAATAAACGCACTGTCACACTTAATCTCAGAATGACCATAATGAAAAATTTTAGTCATTGCACTTTTCACATATTCATTCTAAAGTGTAATTGTCAGCTTTCCTTTCCTATGCCAGAGAAAAGCGGCTGCATCTTTGGGATATTTACAATTTGTGCAATTTATTGAGACAGATCCAATTCCTTTTTTATTTGTTTTCCCAAAGCACCCATTTTTTTTACCTTTGCTGACCAGTGCAAAATCACACTCACTAATGTTTATAAAATACCACATTATTATTAGATATCGAATCCAAATGCAAGCACTGCAGGTTCTAACAGATAGAAGCTTGATGGAATCAGTCTTTGAATTGCTGCTGTCCAGACAGCCTAAGCATGGACTGTGTAAAACTCAGTGGCATTAAAGAATGAAAAGGAAAATAGAAGTGTGTGTGTGTGTGTGTGTGTGTGTGTGTGTGTGTGTGTACATTTGTACACAGTCACTCATACACACTTTAGAAAAAGAGGCAAATGGCTATCACTAGGAAATAAATAGTAGTCTATTTTTAAAGATTCTAAAACTTCCACACAAAAATATAGAAACATCTCTTTCTCTCCCTAATGTCTACTTATTCATAGTAACACAAATACATTCAGAAATTAATGTTTACACCCAGCAATAGGTTAAATTATTATATGTAATTGTGCATATGTGGGTATAGAGACCAGAGGACCACTTCAGGTGCTGACAGTTAGTCTCCATTCCTTTTTAAGTCAGGGTTTGTCACTGGCCAGAAGATTACACAATAGGCTATGCTGGATGGCCAGACTATATCAGAGATCTGCCATGACTGGGATTACAAGTGTTCACTACCACACCTGGCTTCTTTGTGTCGGTCCTGGGGATTGATTTTAGGTGCCATCTGACTCATCTCTCAAGCCAATTATGAAATTTTAAGATATTCAAAGTCATTTATAACTCAATTTTGAATGCTTTGGAATTATACTATTATAAAAAGAAATAACAACTACAAAAATAATAAAAGTATGTCATTATGTAGCTTCTAACTATAATTACATAGGTGTAATTTCTTGGTACTTAGTGACACCTGGATCACTTTTTGTTTTACCTTCAGCCATTTCTGAAATTCTTCCTTCCTTCTCCACATTGAGAATCAAGTTCAGGGCAGTGTATTGCTGCTAAGCAGGAGTATTTCCATAGATTTTAGACCAGTGTTTCTCAACATGTGGGTGTTGACCCTCATGGGGTCTCATATCAGATACCTTGAATATCAGATATTTACATTATGATTCATAACAGTAGCATAACAATTACAATTATGAAGTAGCAACAAAATAATTTTATAGTTGGGGGTCACCACAACAGGAGGAGCTGTATTAAAGGGAACAGCATTAGAAAGATTGAGAGCCTTCTAAGCAAGTCCTTGGATTCTCTACCCAGACATATAGAAAAATGGGAATTCTGTGGATTCTTAATATATTGACCTCCTCCTGTTTTATTTTATTTTTAAAGTTACAGGATGCACTGTGTTACCTAAGCTGAATCCTAATAAGCTCAAGTAACTATCTTGTTGTACCTTCCCCATAGCTAGGATTATACGGTCTGTCATATCTCTGCCTTTAACAAAATAAACATGGCAAAAGAAATAGTCAACTTCCAATTATCTATACCTTATTTTAACAATTATACTAGAATCTCTTTCTACCCACATAAACCTCTTTGATCCTCCCAATAACATTGTGATGTAGTAATTACTACAGAGGAAGTTGAATATCCAGGAAGGTAAATTATTCAAATTTATGGAGGATATGTCTATAGACAATAGAATACTGACATTTAATAAGCCTAGGCATACTTGTAGCCCTTTGTGAAGGATATGTATAGCCTGTAATAAATGCATTATAAAACTTACAAAGAGATTTAGAATACTTGAATATGATCCATAACTACATTCCTGCTTCATTTATGTGAGATCTGTTTTTGTTACTGTGAAATTCATATGTGTGCTTATGATTTAGAAAACCTCAGGTCTATGAATATTTTTCTGTAGAATTAACTAATAAGTACCTGCATATCTAAAGAAGCAATTATAATCCACTTCGAATGAAGAACCAACTGCATGAAAGCCCAGAGATAAACTGCTGATAGGGTAAAAACTAACTCTCCCCTTACTGCTGCTTTGGCAGAATCTCAGGTGAATCTTCCTCTGGGGAGCTTTGCATATGCAGAGAGTATAGTAGGGTCCTTATAAGCCAAGTCTGGAAAAGAGGGGAACTAGCTGAGACTGGGTGGAGATTATGATGTGATGGATTTGAATGTGTGAACCTAGCAAGGAGAGGTTAATCAATCAATCTCGACCAACAAACTGCCCATTTGATAAGTAAGATCGCATATTCCCATGAACAGAACAGGATGAAAAGTCAAGATCATTGCTCTCTGTAAGACTGGTTTGATACTGAGGTAGAAGCTATGATGGTCTTAGAATTTTTTTTTTTTTTATGTTTGTTTCTTTTGGGCTTTGACAAATCGTCTGTGTAGATCAGACTAGCTGAAACTTATTAGGTAGCCCACGTTCGTCTCCAGTTCATGGTGACCATCTTGCCTGAGCCTTGTGAGTGCTGAGATCACAGGCATGAGCCACTGCTTCCATGTTGGTGTCAGTGTGCAATGTGCAGTGCAGTGTGTAACATAATCCAGTTTGCTTTCACGCTTATGCTCTGGTGTTCTCTGATGTTTGTCCTACTCTTCATCACACCCTCCACACTCTGACTTCATATCATCCTTTGGTAAAGATTTTCTTGGGATTTAACTGATCCTTCCTTTTATAGAAGACGTGTGAAAATGAGCCCATTAGTTGAGGACTCCAGAGCGCTCCAGGGTGAGCCTTCTTCACTCTTTCAGATCTAGATTTGCTTCTCACTCAGTGCCTTTCACTTCTTCTCTGTTGGGTTCTGGTCCTTAATAAAGTTTCAGCACAGAAGCCTTACATACATATAAAGACATCAAAATAAATAATTTAAATAGACTGGTTCTCTAAGAGGAATTAGGAGGTAATTCTATGTAGTTCATAAAAAGTATAACCATATACTTTTCTAAAATATGGACTACCGAACAAGTGACGTCTGAAAAGTGTTTTAGTTAAATTTTTATGTAATGTGTTTTGTTTGTGTTTTCTCTTCTTTTAACTCCTACAAGATTGTATCCACCTCCCTACCCACTGAACTGTTATGCTATTTCTGCCTCTTAACAGATCAATGTCTCTGTCAATTAAACAAACAAACAAAAAGCTGTGGGTTTAGATGCCAGAAGAGTTAGTGTTGACTGACTTCTAAGGGAAAAGACTCATTGGTTTTATTAATATTAGCTCATTATACTCCTAATATTTGTTCTTCCAAAACTCATAATGAGTCTAAGCCTGCAATGAAAGTGTGTTATGATGTAAGGAGTCTTTCTAAAAAATTGTTGTCTTTCTTAGAAGAGATTAGTTACCACAAGATCAGGTCTGTGTGTCTACACTTCACTTTTTCTCTCGCCATGTTAACTCTCTTCCTGGAATTACCTCTTTATTTTCCCTTCTGCATAGGCCCTTCACTGAAGTTCAGCAGACAGCCTTCCAGTGTATGGACTTAACCAAACCTGACTTTAAAAAATAAAATAAAATTCCCAATAGCAGGTGTTCTGTCATATAACAAGAAAATAGATGGATAACTGGCATGTACCCTTTACAAATTATTTATAATAAAATATGTCCACAATGGATCATAACCCCAAAACAAACCCTCAAAATGACAGAAGAGTGATATAGACCAAAGACTGAGAAAGAAGCTAGATAAGAAGTGTGGCCGTGTAGTAGATTTCTTCCACAAATGGCAGGTTACAAACTGAATGCTAAGGTATCAAACCATCCACGCACTTACCATATGCCCAGGCCAAAGACAGTTTTGTGAATGTGCATGCTCACGTAAACCCCATATTTCCTCCCAAACTAGATAGATCTACTAGAGACTGGTAAGAAGGAATGAGTCCGGCAAGAGGGGAAAAATTACAATGGCATTGCTGTTTGAAAACCTGGGCATCACTCAGATTTCTAGGGAAACCTATAACTATCTGCACTTTTATTTTGTTGATCCACAAAGGAGACAGATTCCAAATAAGCTCATAAACTCAAGAACAGAGTTGACATTTTTAAAATGTTCTCTGGAAGGGCTACATGATTTGGAAGAGAAGTGTCTACTAGGAAACCCGAGAAGTCGAACAGTATTGACTGTATTTGAAGTGTCAAGTTCCAAGGGTCTTATGGCCACATCCCTAGTACCTATAAGTCTCAGTGTTGCCAAAGCAGCCACATATCCCTAAGAAGGAAAATGCATGTTAACTAGGAAATTACTTTATTAAATGAGAGGAAATTCTTGATTAGAAAAGAATTTGTCACATGGAAGATGATAAAGACTTCTAAGTATAACATATTTCCTAAGGGAACATGTGTATACAGTAGGCAGTACCTGCAGGAAAAGGCTCTCAAAGTGATAGTCCTCTCAAGAACAGTCTCAGCAAATGTCACAGATATTCCAGAATCTCAAATGGTACTAGTGATGAACAGCTAAATAAAACCTGAACCATTGTACCAGAAGCCACAAACCATCACCGAGATTTTCCTCAACTCTACACAATAGAAAATGTGAGGAGAGGGTAATTGTGAGTTGACAGGCCTGAAACTAAAATATCATAGAACATAATGCTATTGGGCTCACAAGGAAATTACTACATATTCTATCTTTAGTGAGAATCTCAGGACTCATAATAAAGATTTGGGGGTTTGTTTTAGTTTGGTTTGTTTGTTTTATTGATCATGCAACATGAAATGAAATTCCTATGTAACTAGGAACATGATTTTTTAATGACTCATTGAGATGGGACTGAAGACAAACCAGTGCCATTCTTACTCTTGGTTTACCCCAGCAAATATTACAAAATTTTTTTATGGGAACAAAATGAAGCTAAGAGAGGCTGAGTAACTCATACACATAGCTAACAAACAGATCCAAACATTGAGAGGCATATGAATCCGTAGCCAGTTCTCTTAGCATATTGGGAGTTATTAATATACTGCCTTGAAATTACCCTAGTTTACTTCAGAGAAGCCATGGGATATTTTTGTATTTTTAATTGCAGAACTTTAAGAAGAGACTATTTTTTAAAATTTTATCATTAAACATCTCAAAATGCTACATGGGGCACTGAAGTCTATTTGTGTATGATATGAACACATAGATACACGTAGGCACCGGTCAATGTGTCCACATACTCTTGTATGCACACACACACACACACACACACACACACACACACACACACACACAC
>CAJQZJ010031925.1:4299681-4316295 GCA_907164525.1 Lophiomys imhausi | reverse complement strand
TGTGTGTGTGTGTGTGTGTGTGTGTGTGTGTGTGTGTGTGTGTGTGTGCTGGTTTCCTTTGAGGTTAGAAAAGAAGCATTGGGTCATTTGGAGCTGGAGTTATAGGCTGGAAACTAAGCTCAGGTCACCTAGAAGAGCAGAAAGTACTGTTTAACTGCTGAGCTATTTCCTTAGCCCCTATGATATGGTTCTAATAATTTGAATTTCTTAAATGGACTGTTTTCCCTACCATTTGCTAAGAAAGAAAAGTAAATTTAAATCTTCCATTCTGTTTCTTCTTGTACTTTTATGGCAATACATCATATTCTAATGTCATTTACTTAATATATATTATATCATCTTAGTCAATCTAGAACACTTTACTTTGAAGCCTAGTTAGTTCTGATATTAATGTATCCACATTAACTTTGATTAATCAGTAATTTACACAGTGTGTTACTATCCTTATCCATCAGCCTGCATCTCCATTTGAGATGTAACTCTTGGGAATGTTGTGCCATCATACTGAATCCTAATAAAGTCATTGAATCAACACCTGAATATGATCCCAGATTTCTTTAAATGTGACATTGCTATTGGCTTTGACTCACACTTTGCATGCCCTCTATGCATTTGTGTTTCTTCCACTTTCCTTTCCTTCATCTGGATTGATCAACAATTATGTTTCATATATTTTCTCTGTGTAGCATGCCAGTGCTACCATTCATTGTCTTCTGGATTCCTTTATTTATTTAGAGGATCATTATGGTTTTTTTAAAGGATTGGTTGTCTCCTTTTTAATATTATATTTTTATTTATGTATATGTCTGTGTGTCTAGGTGACTGTATGCCACCTGTGAGCAGGTGCCCATTGCACCAAGAAGAGGGTGGTGGATCCTTTGAACTGAATGAAGTTAGATGTAGTTGTGACTTACCAGGCATGAGTGCTTGGAACTGAACTCAGATCTTCTGAAAGTGCTGTTAACCACTGAGTTATCTCTCTAGCTCCTCTGTTTTCCCTTTTAAGATTTTTTTTTTTTTAATTTCACTGTATTTGGCCAATATTTCCCAATTTCCCTCTATTCTATCTGTTTTTCTTCTGGGATCATTCTACATAGTTGATGACATCTCCAAGATTGATTATACATTGTTGCTTTGAAATATTCTAGAAGATCTACTATCTCTAGCAATCTCTCCTCTCCTCTCTGAAGACATACTAAACGTTCTTTTCACATCCACCAGGTTTCTCCTTTATTGTCTGATCACCTCCAGTTGTGTTGGGCTTGTTGCTCTGTTTCCATTAGACACACTACTGCCATGTCACCAATTATTTCCTCAGCTGGTGAAGTTGCATTTAATTACATTTTATTTGAATTTCCTTTTCATATCTGGAAATTATAGTTGACAATTTTGTAGCACTGCTGTATAATTTTGCATATTCAAGTACCCCAGTGGTACTTTACAGGTAGTAGCCCTTCTATTGCTTGATCCTTATAAATGTAATTTTAAGTTGCTTCCTTATACTTCATATTTATGATATATGGCAACTTTTTTTTTTTAAAGATTTATTTATTATGTATACAGTGTTCTGTCTGCAGGTATATCGGCAGGCCAGAAGAGGGCACCAGATTTCATTGTAGATGGTTGTGAGCCACCATGTGGTTGCTGGGAATTGAACTCATGACCTCTGGAAGAGCAGCCAGTGCTCTTAACCGCTGAGCCATCTCTCCAGCCCTATATGGAAACTTTTCACTGCTTCTTCTATTTCTCACTCAAATGTTGCTTATGTGTGATAACTAGTTAGTTTTTACTTTTTAATGTTTTCCATTCTATTGAAGCATATGAAAGGATGAAAGGCTTACTCTGGAAGCTTTTCACTTAACCCTGATTTGTACTAAGGCATGATCAACATAGATGCACACAAACCAAGGGAAGACTTGTGATTTCTCCAAATGTATGTGCTATGAACACACTACAAATACAAGAGTGCCAGCCTTACTCAATCACACCTTATTTAGGCCATTTCTAAAAGTACTTCCCAAAGTTTCCTCAAATCCATGTAGCATTTCTTATCATCCAGAGGCAGGGAGGGGTCGCAATATTTTTGTTTTAATATTTTTAGCTTGATTTGTTATGTTTTGGTTTCCCTTTAGTTATGCTAGGAGCAAACTCAATGCAGTCCTCGGTTGAGGAAAATTACTTTATTAAACTGCCTTCCTTAAAATTTTTTTGAAGTTTTATGTTCTCTACCCATGGGTGAGTTAGTCTAGCTCAGCATGTCATCCAGAAATATATACATATATGTGTCTGTGTATATGTATAGATATGTACATATACACATGTAAAATACATCCATGCAGTAACATGATCTACATTTCTATATAACAAGTATACATTACACACCCTTAGCAATAACTTAGTTTTATATATATATACATGTATATTCTCTATTAAAAATCTCAGGTCTCATATTCTAACTATTTCAGCTATAACTGTCTCTTTTCTATACAATCAAATATTTTAGCAACCTGAAAAAAGATTAGAAGAAAACGTATTTAAACGTCTGTGCAGTGGCCATTCCCACAGAGATTGTGGGTAAAACATTTAGATTTAAAGTGTAACTTTGCAATATTTTAGATGCATTAATATATTTCCTAATATTGGCTCATCAAAATCACAGAGAACAGCTCTAAGGTATTTTTTTATAATAGCAGGGAAGATTTTCACTCTGTTCTCAATGATATGCTTTTATGAACAAAATGGAAAATATTCTAACATTTGTTATGTCAATATTTTGAAGAATAAAGTTTAAACTCACAAACTTGCAGATAAATTTAATGACACACTAAAAGGCAGTGAGCCTCTGAGTGAGTGTGATTGGAGTTAATGATAATGACTAACCACAGGAAGCATTGAGTGATAGGAACACTAGTTTAAAAAGAAACAAAATATCCATTCCTCTGTTGAGGGACATCTGGGTTGTTTCCAATTTCTACCTATTACAAATAAGGCTGCTATGAACATAGATGAGGAAACTTCCTTGTGATTTGGTGAGGAGTCATTTGGATGTACACCCAGAAGTGGTATGGCTGGGTCCCAAGGCAGAGCTATTCCAAGTTTTCTAATTTATTGCCAGACTGATTTCCATAGTGGTTGTATAAGCTTGCACTCCCACCAGCAATGGAGGAGTGTTCCTCCTCAACCTCACCAGCATGTGCTGTCATTTGAGCTTTTGATCTTAGCCATTCAGACAGGTGTGAGATGGAATCTCAGAGTCCTCTTGAGTTGCATTTCTCTGATGATTAAGGATGCTTAGCATTTCTTCAAGTGTCTCAGCCATTAGGGATTCCTCCTTTGTGAATTCTCTGTTTAGCTCTGTTCCCTATTTTTTTATTGGGTTATTTGGTTTCTTGACATTTAATTTCTTGAGTTCTTCGTAAATTTTGAATATTAGCCCTCTGTCAGATGTGGGGTTGATGAAGATCTTTCCCCCAATCTGTAGGTTGCTGTTTTGTTCGAATGACAGTGTCTTTTGCCTTACAGAAGCTTTTCAGTTTCATGAGGTCCCATTTATTGATTGTTGGTCTTAGAGCCTGAGCTGCACAATGGAATACTACTCAGCCATCAGAAACAACAAACTCATGCAATTTGCAGCCAAATGGATGGAACTACAGAAGCTCATCCTGAGTGAGCTAACCCAGATTCAGAAGGATGCACATGTCATCTATTCACTTATAATCAGATATAGTACAGGATAACTATACTACAACCAATGCACCAAAGGGAACAGGAACACAGACTTTGTTTCCTGTCAATGAGATACTTTGCCCTAGTGGTGCTGCCTTGTAGGCCCCCAGTGTATGAGGAGGCTCTTAGTCCTCATACGACTGCTGAACTGGGGTGGGGGACTGTTATGTAGGGACACTCCACTCCAGAGGAGTGGGATGGAAGGGATAGGGGCTAGAGGGAGGCAGGGTAGGACTGGGAGGGGTGGAACAAGGGCACTGTGATGGAGATGTAACCTGTAGTAATACGTAAATATCTTTTTAAAAAAGAAACAAACTGGCCAAAAAAAAAAAAAAAAAAAGTCGAGTAAACAAAAAAAAACAGTTAGTAGACAGATGGCATAGAGGTTAAGAGTAGTTGCTCTTGTTCTCAGTATCCATACAATGCAGCTCATACCTGCTAGCAGCTTCAGCTCCCAGGGATCTGGTGCCCTCATCTGGCCTCAGGCCTTAGTAGGCAATCACACATGTGCATACACACACACACACACACACACACACACACACACACACACACACACACATCCCTACTCTCTCTCTCTCTCTCACACACACACACAAACACAAATAGACACACACAAGCAAGAAGCACACTGTACACACACACAAACACAACACACACATCTGTTCTCTCTCTCTCACATACACACACACAGAATCATAGTTAAGGCTTCTTTATTGAAAAAAAATGCAAGTTGGGAGAAAAGGGTTTATTTAGCCTACACTTCCATATTGCTGTTCATTACCAAAGGAAGTCAGAACAGGAACTCAGCCAGGGAAAGACCCTGGAGGAAGGAGCTGTTACAGAATCCACGGAAAGGTGTTGCTTACTGGCTTGCTCAGCCTGCTTGAAAAATCCAGGACAACCTGTCCAGAGATGACACCACCTATAATGGAATGGGCCCTGCCCCAGTGATCACTAATTGACAAAATGTTTTACAGCTGGATCTCATGGAGGCATTTCTTCAACTTAGACTCCTTCCTCTAACAAGACTCTAGCTAGTGTCTACTTGACACACAAACCCCACCAGTATAGATACTAAATGAAAATAAAATAAATATAAAAATAAAAACCAAAACCTGTGGGTCTAATGTGAGGCCTTTGTCACAAGAGAAAGCCATGTCTGACACTGCCTAGATGGCCAAGATCTGGAAGCTGGATGGCTCAGGGACCTAACAGAATCAAACAAGACTGATTAAAACAAAAGTCAATGAAATGATTCTTCATGATGTTCTACTTTACTCAAAGGATTGGTGCCTAGTCCAGTTGTCAACAGAGAGGCTTCCTTGAGCAGCTGGTGGGAGCAGACACAGAGATGCAGTGTCAAACATTAGGCAGAACTCAGGGAAACCCCACAGAACAGGAACAGAAAGGACTTTAGGGACCAAAGGGGTTGAGGAAACCAAGAGAACACAGCCCACAAAATCAACTAATCAGAGATCATAAGGGCTCACAAGAAACTCAAGCAGTAATCAGGGATCCTGAATGGATCTGATCCAGGCCCTTTGCATACATGCAGTGATGGCTTAGCTTGGGGTCTTTGTTGGACTGCTAATAGTAGGAATGGGGGTGTCCTTGATTCTTTAGCCTGCTTGTGGGACCCTCTTCCTTCTACTAGATTGCCCCATCCAGCCTTGATATGAAGTTTTATGCCTAGTCTTATTGCATCTTGTTATGCCATGTTCAGTTGATATCACTGGGAGGCATCCATGTTCTTTTCTGAAGGAAAATGGAGGAACAGTGGATCTAGGGGAGAATGGAGGTGGGTGGGGGTAGGAGGGAATGGAGGGAAGGCTGGGGTCAAGATGTATTCTTTGAGAAAAGAATATATTTTGAATGAATAAATTTTTAAAAGCAAAACCCTAGAGTTCTACTTGCCCTCCTATTTTCCATAAGTCAGGAATCTTCACTTTGATGCAGTTATAGCATACAGAGAATTCTATGAAACCTATTTAATAATTCCTTAATATAATATTCAAACACGATTATTCCTACTCTAATAACTTAATATGTATCCACACTGAAGTTGTGTACTATCTTTATTTCATCCATTTAAAATGTGCATGGAATATAGTGGTACCGAGGTATTCTAGAGGGATTCATTATTTAATGTTGAAAGCCCTACACAAATGCCAAACTCATTACAGTGTGCATGCTGGCAAGTGGCTAGGGTTTAGGAGATAATGCAGGAGCACACATAAATCAAAATTTCAGCATGAACAAACTTTCATTCTGGACCAGAGAATGATTAATCACACCACTGACATTGTGTATGCAGGTTCTTGTTCATAAGTAAGAGTTGAAACCCTTAGGTTACACCTTCAGCCTCAACTGTTTCCTTTCACACAACAGCTGGGTGGGGGTGGGGCACACCAATTCTGTCTAGATGCCAAATGCCTTTCAAATCATAGTCTAGGAAATGCCTACACAGTCTGACTCATCCTCCAGGAAAAAATAGAATTGCAGTATCATAGTGAGTGGCTCCTGTCTTCAGTTGGATTAGTTAGAAGGATGATACTTAAATTTTTCCAGCTTTGCATACTGGCTCCATATCTTGATAAACACTCTAAACAGAAGATCTCATAAGTAGCTCAGCATCACCTGATTCTGGCAGACAATAGCATGACTGTCTTTCCAAGTGTTATTAAATAGACCATTTAATATTTAGAGATGGATCTATATTTGAAAGTTCTAAATTTCCCAATATTAACTAGACCTTAGAAAGAAAAAAAAAAGTGTCAAACTATTGTTTTCATGCAGGATACTGATTTTAAAGCCTTGGTGAATGTTAAGGGTTAGAGACACCTCTGAACTACTTCCCCAGCCTTAGAGGAACTCATGTAACCATGGAATCTTAGGGTCCTTGGTTATTCATATGATTTTTGCCTTTTCTTACATTCTACCAGTTTTACAACATGATTGCGCATAATTATATATATATGCGTGTATATTTGTGTATGTATATGTATTACAAGTCACACCCAGGAAGAAAAGATATCCAGCTGGATTATAATACAAATTTTAGATGCACCTTATTTATTTGTGGGTTTTTTTGGGGGGGGCTCAAATTCATGCCACAGCTTATGGTTTGAGGTCAGAGGACAATGTGTAGGAGTCATTTTCTCCATCCACCATAGGAGCCCTGGGGACTGAACTCAAGTGATATTGTCAGGCTTGAGAGCAAGCATCTCCACTTGCTGATCCATCTCAGTGTCCCAGGAAAGCCAATAATAAAAAGCAGGAAGTTATTTCTTCTTCAACATCATGGAAGATTGACCTAGTAATTAACTTGATAGCAAATGTCCAACAAGAAGTGACTCCTAATGGGTAATGAGAAAGGTGTTTGCATGCTTAGCTTAGTCTAGGTATAAATGAACAATAAGAGATTCTGAATGGTTCCCTTCAACAACTAGACTGTAAGAAAGCCTGGGATGGTAACATGACCGTTGAAGTTCAAATGGAACAACACATTTGGTGGTCTGCTCTCAAAGGGGCTCCTCCTGTTCAAACAGATTATTCTGCCAGATATTGGGTATGTTGGCATGCCAATCCCTCACACCTATATCTGTGTATTAGTCAGGACTCTCTAGAGGAACAGAACCAGAAGAATTGATGAAGGACAGTGAGGAGAGCAGGAAAGATTTATAATAGGAGCTGTGTGTAAAGATGAAGCCTGTGAAACTCCACTGTGTAGCAACTGCAAGCCGGAGCACCTGAAGAGATGGATAGGCACTTCAGTCTGATGGCACAAGTTTCAGAACTGGAGGCAGGAGGATGATGATGTCAGTCTTGGTCTCAGTACAAAGGCACCCAAACTAAGTACTGACATCAGGGCACACGAGAGGATGATGCCACTCAAATGTCAAGTGACCATTGCCTCCTTCCTCTGTCTTTTTATTTTACTCAGCTTAGTGGACGGCTGATTCCTACCCACCCACATCCTACTAGTGAGAGTAATCTTAGTTACAGTTTTGGACAATCGAATTATTACTTTTTTTTTTAGAAACGTCTGTGGTGGAAATTTTGCATTCTTTAAAAACATGCTGTATTGAATGAATGTGTTTTTTGTTTTGGTCTCAAGTGTGGGATCTGGAAGTGTTTTGTCCACCACTAAAAAACAGACTTGTGAGAGGATCATGAAAAACATCCTCATGGTGGAGCACATGATGTTTTGCCAGCTGGAAACTGCCATGTGAGGGGAACATGGTTGCATCCTTTGGAGGACAGACTCCTTGGAGAGCCTGTGATCTTTGTCAACAAGAGTACCTCATGCAGAGGGCCTGAGGTTGGCCAATTGGAAAGCATCCTTGTGCATATTTTGAGGGGTTAAAAATGGAGGCCCCAGAAACACAGAGGAGCTCTTTGCTTGGCATCACTTCTCATCACTGCTTTGCTTTGAAATACTCTAGACAACAGTTTGTTGAAACTTGCTTCTTCAGAAACTTTCTGCTGCTAAGACTTTCTGAAGATCACAGCCCAGATCAGACTGAAATAGTGGCACCAAATGGGGGTGCAAAAGGCACTGCTTCTTTGGCTTTTCCTGCTGGTGCTTCCCAGAACTGCTGCTGATTTCCTGGTTAGCTCCTTTTCTCTTGTGGCTGATGCTGTTTGGACTGGACTGACAGAATCCTGACAAATCGCCTCAAGGACCTACCACTAAACAGGCCCATGTTTTCTGACTATTAATATCCTTTCTCCTGTACCTTGAGTAGGTAGATTTGAAGGAGGATAGAGATATTAATACAACAATAAATAGTTTAAAAGTATGCCTTCAAACATCTTCATGAATACATCCACAAATAATTCTCTACCAGTTATCAGAGTGTGGCAGTTTATACTGTCAACTTGGAAGGATTTATAATACCCTTGGAGACAAATAGACATTTTGGTGAGGGATTGTCTAGGATAGGTTAATTGAGGTAGGAAAATCGTCTCTAGTGTGGGCAAGTAAGACCACCATCCTTTTCTTTCTACTTCCTCCTGTAAATAAAAATGACCAGTCACACCTTTGCTATGACTTCCTTTCAGTGATGGACTGTAGCTAGAAGTTGTGAGTCCCGATAAGACCACGTCTTTAAGTTGCTATTGTCAGATATTTGTTTGTTTTGTTTTATATTGTTTGTTTCTTGTCACAGCAATAAGACAGGTAGCTAACACATATATTATCCCAGTTAGCTTCAAAGGTGAAATTGACTATCATTTTTCTCAACTGAAGTCTCTGCCTTGCCAAAAGAAGGTGTATGTTCCTTTGCTGGAGGCAGACTTCATCCATACATTGAGTAGGTGTCCTTTTCTATTAACTTTTAGTTCCCCAGCAGTGTGTGTACTCTGTGCAGTTTGATCTTAAAAATAAACTTGCGCATACTATGTTTTTAAAAGATGTTTAATAAAACCTTGTCAGCAGGCTTTGTGCTGAACAACATGTATGTTTTAGCAGTCTTAAGTCCATCAACCTAAAAACTCATATTTAGTATGATGCCTTTCAGTTAAGAAAACTGAGACACATAATTTCTCCAAATCTGTATTTTCTGTGAGACAGTGCAAACATATCTCTCCTGAGAACATAAAAATACATATTTTTTCAAGTTCATTAAATGAACTATAACTATCAGAATCATCTCCCTTATGCTCTGGTTTGAGGACCACCTTTTACTCAGAAGTCTCTTGGGATGTTCCTTGAGTTCTTTATCTCACATTTATACTAAGGCACCAGAATAAATGATTCTTAGTGTCTACTTACTACCTTACTGTTGTGTCTGCTGGTCTATCCTGCAACATCATCTTTATCAGTCTGTGTTGTATAGAAAAGTAGAACCAATAAAATAGACATATAGAAATATATAAATGTGAATACATGTGTATGTGCACACATAATATGTGCATAAACTTATAAAGTATATGTGTTTATAAATGTATATATTTGCACAGACATAAATAATGAATAAGCCCCCCTGTTCATCAAAGGTAATCACACTTAGCTGAACTTAGCTATGGGTGCCAACAACATATATAAAGCTCTTTCCCAATACTTAAATTAGGTTTTCAATTAGCAACTAAATTAAATAATTCAGCCTATTTTATACATACAATCAAATACCACATCTTATAGATGGTTATTTTGTGTCTTTCAGGTCTTATTCCTTATAATCTTTTTTTTTTTCAACTTAGAAGCACAGTGATGATTTTAAGTCATAAGCCATACCATACGTCACCTTCAAGCCTTCCCTTGGTTATTCACATCACCTTCAATGAGTCCAAGTTCTTTATAGATGCATAGAGTACCTTCATAGACCTCACTCTACAACTTGTCTCCACCCTTTACTATTCTCAGACTAGCTATGCCTCCTTCTCGTCTGCTTCCCCAACATAGGGAACACAGACTCATCTTAGGCTTTTGAGTTGTTCATTGTTAAAACATTCCTTCCCTAATACTAATACAAATTTTTGCTTCAGTGTCATCTTTCCAATATAGTCTACCATTACCAAGTATTTAGAAATCTAGCTGATTCTTTATTTGTTCCTAATTCTACTCTATTTTCCCTGTAGAATTCATCCCTTAATATGCTATAATTTACCATTTAATATGTCTTATTTATTGCCTTCTTTTCTCACCATAATGTACTTTTCACAAGACAATATTTTTTGTTTAAAGACTCTGACAGCCTAAGTACCTTTGACAGGTATCTGACTAATCCTACTTATTCAACAACATTTTGTTTAATTAGTGCATAAATTTATGCTAATAATGCACTAATAATTTCGATATTTTATGTTAATGTACCTTTAAACAGCTTCATTTTCTATTCTCCTTTTTTGCTTTTCTATACTTTCTCAGCATTTGGTGGATATGACTCTTTTTAAAAAACATTAATATTGCTGCTTATTGCATAAAAATGTAAAAACTTTATGTATAACACATATGTAAAAAATTAATTTAAGGCATAATAGTCAAGCTGTATAACTTCTTAAGATAATAGATTTTGGAAAATTAGATATTTTGAATTCCAATTTGAAAAAAAAAACAGTACTGGAGTTGCTGCCATTACTATGCAAAAAAAAATGCATGTATCACCTAGGCTGAGTTTAGAGACTCTTAATTTGTCTTAAAATGGTCCCTAATTTAACACCTATTAAGAAAATTAGCAGTTAATGTGATAGAAATCTTTTTCTCTCAAAAATCATCTTGACCCATCAACATGGTTACAGCTGCAGGTGAAGTATACAGGGACCAATCTAGATTTGCCAAGTTGGAACATACAAAATATATTTCCCTTTATTGTTTATTTTCTCCTTGTCTCTTCATTCATGGGGACTTTTTACAGGAAAAACGGAAGCAATAAACCCATTTGACAGATTCTTTGTCACATGTGTCTTAAGTTTTCCTTATCCTCCAGTCACTCATTTGCTTCAAAATGGAAAAGGAAAGCCTTTTTGGAATCTATAGTTCCCACATCCTGCCAATCGCCATGAGGTGCTGCAACATGTTCAGCCTTGTAACACTCCATCCAATCAGAGTCCTGTCCTGTCTGCCATGGTGGAACAATAAGACCCATGAAACCCAGGTTTACTATATTCACAGGTTTCCACTTTGAATGTTGCATGCTTTTCAAAATAAATTACAATGCACAAAAATTACTCTGCTGATACAAAAAGATAGAAAACATGAAACTGAGCTCTGAAAGCCTTTCCCCTTGTGTTGAGCAACTCCTCCACATTCACTGTACTGCTGCTACAAATTCAGGTCCTTGAATGTGCCAGTCATTTTCCCAGCACAAGGTCTCTGCACACATTATTTCTTCTGCCTGAAACGGTGTTCATCTGCCACCACAATCTGATACAAGCACAGTTTTGTTTCTTAGCGAAGCCTTCCGAGACCTGTTTCCCTAAGTGAAGATTCTTCTTAAAAAAAAAAAAAAAGTCCACCCTTTCTTTTAATTATACAACAATGCTATTTATTTTTGAAAGAAATATTCAGGTTGCTATTATGGACCCATTGCTGGGATTCATGAGATAATCTTCAAGCCAGAAAAATCCACCATGTCTTGGGTAATATAGACAAAATGGTCCAGTGGAGAAGGCAATATACAGAAGAGTTACATGATGGACTAGGAGTGATCTATGAAGAAATATGTCACTGAGGGAATTCATAGAGAGGATCATTCTGTTCATGAGTGGGTAATCATTTTGTTTTCTGATCCTAATGGAACCACAAGAGGAACTAGGAATATGGGGACAGTAGCCTGAAGTCAGCTTGCTGTTGACTAACACAGAGGTACTCGGTCTACAGATGAAAGTTCACAAACAGTAATGTCACCCTGCTTGGATGAAGTGTTTGATGATTGACCTAAAGACTGATCTACTGAAGTCAAAGCAGCGTGGACCAATGAGCTGGCCTCCATGGTTTTCCTTAGTGATAAAAGGATGGGGCAAAATCAAAATCCACTGCCTAGCTTTTCTTTCCGACTTATGCGTGAGAACCCATGGTTTGGCCTTATAATCAGGTAGATGGTAATGAAACTCTAAAGTATTCAATAGACGCCTTCCTGGAACACGGCCCTGTGAATATCACTGCAGTGACTTGAAGGACATTTTACATGGGGACGAATAGAAAGAACATAAGGGGAAATGGCAAAGCAAGATCAGAATCACTCAGATAAATGGATGTTTGGAAGTTTAAGGAAGGTCAGTTAGCCTGTGGCTGGTACAATATTAGAGAAAATGGTTTCTGCAAAAGGCTGCATTGGGTACATCCATTGTGATCTAGAGTAACAAGTTTGGAATTGATCCTATAAACAGAGAATGACCAATGAGTTTTGGGCAAGACAGTAAGATAACTCACAAATTTAATGAAGATTATCCACTCTTAGATGAAAGGGAAGACATAGTGGTGTTCAGAGACTTTGGGTGGCCTTTACATTCTAGGGGAGCTTGAAGGCATCCTCAAGACGATTCTAGCTTTGGACAAAAGCTGCAAAGTTGGGTGTTCCCAAGGTTACCTCAGACTTAACATTTACTAGGAAGTCTGGTAGCAAACTGCAAGGCTCAACATTCATGGGTCCAATTCACTTTAGTGAAAAGACACTGGCTAAAATCAGCCATGGAAAGAGATACATAAGACAGTGTGGAGAAGGCTCCACAGAAATGTTCTGGTTGTTCTTGTCTGCTAGAGCAAAGGATATGGCTAACCTCACCCAGGAGTGATGTGTGTTAACAGCAAGGACCACTGCCAAGCAAGAGCAATTACAAGAGCCTTGGAAGAGATTATTTGAATCATCCATAGCCCAATCTAATTAATTAGAAGAAGACTTCCTGGAATATCGTGACTTCTCACCTAGATCCAGCCCTCAGTCAGCTATAGAGAGGTTTGCATTCCAATGGAAGAAACAAGCAAACAAGTGCCACATGATGAATATGGACTGGGCCAATGATTTACTCATACACTTAGACACCAAATGCAGTGTGAAGAAAAGAGTGAGGATGCCTTGTGCTAAATAAAATGTTGGAAGTGATCCAAGAGAAAAGGAGGAAGTGCATTCCATGTAGGGAACAATGCACACAAATACAAGGAAATATTATGATACATTAGTGGAAATAAAGCAAGTGTTTTATGAAAATAATAAAGAATAGGTACATATAGGACAGGTAAAATATAGATCAGAAAAACAGCAAAATAAGTTTTCAAAGTTCAAACTATACTGTCAGCATAGAGCAAAATTATTGACAACTTCTAAAGTAAAGAGGGACATTTCAGAGAGACCATTAATAATGGTCTAGAGACTGAATGAGAAAAGAATGTGCAAGACCAAGGAAGATACACTTTTAAAGACTATGAAGGTGAAACAGTCAGAGAGAAAAATAATCAGAACCTACACTTAAAAGAGAGGAGAGGATGATGAGGAGTATTGAATAGAACTGAAATCTGGGCTAAATGGAAAAACAGTAGTCCACCAAGACTTGTTGATTAAGAGTCTAAAGAAGTAATTGAGGAAAACACTCATGGGCCTGGTGCTGACAACAGATACATGGTGAAACAATAAGTCTTTATTGGCAGAGTTGAAGTAGGAGACAGGCAGGAACTCAGAATCTTGGAGGGACAGGGAAGAATCATTACTGGATGTTGAAATTCTGAGTTAGACCATGGAAGAACAATGTCCAATCAAAAAGCAAATGCAGCAAGTCAGAGTAAATGTGGTCAGAAAGCAGTGTTTTGAATACTAGAATCTCATATTTGAAAATGGTTAAGTTCCTAAGTTTTGAAGTCTCAGTTTTGAAATATGTCCTATTCCTTGGGGCAGATGTATGCCAGATTACAAACATATATACACATGCACACACATTATTACACACACCTGTGAGCATTTAAACACACACACACACACACTGGACTCACATCAATAGACATAGTTGTGTAGTTAGGGACCCTTAGCATTCAGTGTGAATTTCTGTGTGTCACTCCAGCAAGCAGGCTAACTGGACACACATCTATCTCATCATGCCAGTTTGACAAAATATCAACTTTACTCTCCTGTAGCAATAGCCATGCTTGACTTTGAACCAAGAAAACATAAAATGAGTGAGCTCTTCCACTGTCAGCAGTTTCTGCACTGCTGACATCACTAATGGCTCCGAGAATTTCAAATTTGTGGACAGCATTTCAGGAATCTTAGGTTTTATTGGCACAGATGCTTTTGGTAATGCCAATCTCAAACTCTTCTTTGCAATTTGAAATTTCCATTGTGCATTTTAAATGACTACACAGCACCAGAGATTCCACAGATGCCACAATTCTAGGGAGAAAAATTACAAATAGTAAAAGAGAAGGGCCACAAGGTCAAGAGACATTTTTTTTCTGGAGACGAATGCACTATACCAGGTGATGCTTTGGGCAGGGGCAGGGGAAGAGCTGTTTAAGAAGCCTGCAGCTGATGTCTGTAATGCCGCTTCATTACCGTGCTGGAACAGAAGCGCATCCCTTTTGCCTTTTTCTCTATAGATCGTATCAATTGAACACTAATGGAATTCTTATAGACCACTGGTGCAGTGTAAATTTAGCCTGAGTTAATCTTATATTAGCTATTATAATACCTTTTTTTAACTAGAGAGGAATCTTTTTTAAATTAAAAATTAATAAAAACTATAAAGAAAACACCCCGCTGGTCCACAATAAATAAGTCATCACTACAAGTCTTCCCTTACATGTGTTTTATCATTAGGTCTATGGGCAAAACTGAAGCCTAAATTAAAACTCTCATTAATAAGATTGTTTCACAGAAATGTCACATGGCCTTTCTCTACTTAACAAAGCCCAGGCGCTTTTATTGCTGTTCCTTATTGATCTCACTTATTTAATTCTCCCTTAACAGAAAATCATGCCCGGCTTTTGCTTGTCCTTTTATTTTGTTAACAAAATAGGCCAGGCTTCCAAAACCAACAAAGTCATGCAAATCACTTAAGCATTTCTGTCTCCTCTTTAAACCATGTCCAAACTATGATCTCAGGGTTGTCCATTTGTATAAGAATTTCTGGACTAGACAGGAACCCAGATGTTTCAAGTGGATTTGCAAATGGCAAAGTCCTGCCTGTTGGATCTGCCTGCAAATCTATTTGCAAATGTAAATCCTCTTTCCAAACAGATAAGTCTTTTTTTTTTCTAACAAAAATCTTTCAGCAAAGCAAAATGCTCATGGAATGCCCATGTCGGAGTGATGCTCCTGTGGACTTGTAGTACATACATAGTTTTGTATCTTCCTAGTGAAATCTCCTACACAAGGAGATGACACGAATTTTCAGAGGTCTCCGGAAGCCTTCGGCAATCTTGGAGCTACAAATGCTGAGCAATTCAGACCTCCTCCTTTCCCCCTGTGTGAAATCCCATGGAGAATGTGCCCCTCACCATTCATATCTCAGGAGTCTGGATGTTGGGTGCTCTCCACTGAGTCCTGCCCCTTAGGACATCATTCTGACTTTGCTTTCTCTTCCCTCGGATAAAAGCTATACTGAATGCAACCACTCATTATCCTATCACTGCTCATATAACTCATATTTTACCTCCAACTCCCTTCCATGCACACTGGCTTCCTTCCGCATAACCCATGTTATCTAACACAAGAAATGGATGTGCATTAAAAAAGTCAGCGGTGAGGGAAAAGTACAGCCACTTTTTATTCCTCTTCATCCCTCACCTTCTCAGTGCATCTTTACCACTGCACTTAAGCTAGGCTGGTCCCTGACCATAACCCTCTGCCTGACAACTTCCATACTCCTGACTTTGCCTCCTTGAGATCCATTCCTAAGCACTCTTGCTAAAATGACATCTTGGGACTGCAAATGGAACCTTCTTGTCAGTCCTCCTCAGTGATACTAGGCCCTTACATAGTACTCAGAAGGAACCATGAGTGCTTTCAAACCTGTGCCTTAACTATACCCATTTATGTGGCTTCTTTTCCTACTGGTTTCTTGTAAAAACTAAGAAGTGACTTTTCAATGCAGTTTTTCATATACAATATTATTTTCTTGTCTTTTGGATGCTTATTAACGTAAGCTTGGAATGTTTTCCTTTTCTTTCTCTTTTTTAGCTTCAGGATCATGAGTAGTTTATTTAGCACTATGGCCGTTGATAGATGTCTCCCTCCCCCCCCCCATCTCTGACTCTGTTACCTCCCTTTGGATCCCTTTCCCATACTCTGGCTGCCTTGTCTGGCTTCAGTGGGAGAGGATGTGCTTAGTTCTCCTGTGACTTGAAGTAGCAAGGTGGGTTGGAACCCATGGGGGCTTCCCTCCTCAGATAAAGGGAGTGGGGAATGGGGAAAGGAACCATGAGGGTAGGACTGGGAGGAGAGAATGGAGGGG
>CAJQZJ010031925.1:4257159-4279594 GCA_907164525.1 Lophiomys imhausi | reverse complement strand
AAATAAATAAGAGTTAAATAAATAATAATTTAAAAGATCGGTTACAGTCTACTTTATATCTTGGCCACTTTTCTCAAAGGTTAATTGTCCATATAGGTGTAGAATATCTCTAGGCCCTCTATCTAATTTTAGTAACAGATAGATATATCAGCTTTATATCTGTGCTGTGTTGCTTTTTGAATTTGTGAGATCCCACTATATCTACATCATCTCCTTTTCCCTTTCTTCCTCCAAACACTCTGGTATACCCGTCCAAGCACTCTTTCAAATATCTGGCTCTTTTTTTCACTAATTGTTACATATATCTGCCACTGTGTATCAGTAACCATATAGAGATATTTACACAGTATGAAGGTCGGTCAGTGTTTTCTTCATATATCTGTCAATCTGTGCATTTTAATTTATAAGTTTAAACCACTTATATTTAAACTATTTCCTAGGAAAGCACTTATTTAAGCAACTTTGCCATTAGTTTTCTGTAAGCCCCATGTTTTTCTTTCTTAATCCCTTCCATATTGTCTCCTTTTTGTATCTCATGAATTTATGCAATGTGTAGCTTATTCTTTTTACTTTCATATGTTTTAGATATTTGTTTAGTAGTTATATGGAATGTATAAATGTGAAACTATTTTCACACTTAACATTTGAATCTGATAGCAACTCAGTTTCAATAATACATTCTTCACAGCATTTAAACTCTCTTTTTAAATTATTGGTCTACCTTTACAGTTATGATTACAGTTTATATCTTTGGATATTATAAGGAAATTAACATCAATTTTTAGTTATTGCTTTATTACTTTACCTGTTCAGTTATACAGAAACACCAAACTCAAATTAAGAGCCAAGTAATCCTGGATTTTACATTTCACTAAGGAATTACATCTACAATTATTCTTTTTTTTATAATTTATTTTTTATTTCTTTAAGTTACATCTCAATCACAATCCCCTCCCTACTCCCCACTCCTGTCCCACCCTTCCACCCTCTCCCCCCTTAACCCCCCCATCCTTTACCCCTTTTTTTTCTTTATTGATTTTCTTTCTGATGACTTGAAGTAACTTCCTGGTGTCTTTTTCATCTAAGAAATTACCTTCATCATTTTTTATATGAAAGCTCTACTATTGAAAAGCTCCTCCAATTCTTGTTTATCTGGAAATGTTTTTATTTCTTTATTCTTGAAGGAAAATTCTGAAGTCATAGGATTTCTGGATGATTTTTTCCCCTTCATTTTGGGACTTTCACTGTCTGGTAAATGTCTTCCAGCCTCCATAATGGCTAGTCAAAAATCATCTGTCAATTTCATTGTAGCTCCCCTGTGGTGGGTAAGTTACTACTGTTTTTAGTTATAATTTTTATTTTTGTTTTCAACCTCATGAAATTTAACTATATATTTTCTGAATTTCTTTTAATTTCCAACTTGGAGTTCATTGAGGCTTTTGGATGCTATATATGCCATTAAATTTGAAAATCCTGGGATATAATCTGCACAAAACTTATTTTATATTATTTTAATGCTAGTGTCTTTCCCTTGAACTGTCATTATGAATATGCTTTTTGGTGCCTCATAGAATTTTTTAAGGTTTTCTTTGTTTTTTTCCTATTTTTCACTTTTCCCATACCAGATCATTTCAATTGTTTGTTCAAGACTTTTATTGAAAACGTCTGTAGAATTGTTTAGCTTTTATGCTCTTAATATCCATGATTTCTACTTGATTCTTTGTAAATTTTATTTTTATTTGTTGTTATCTACTATGTTTAATACTATCCATATATGTTTGGAGGAGTTTTGTAAAAATCAAGTAATACATATAGCAAAATGCCCAGCAATGAATTAAAACATAAATAATTTGTAACACCCATATACATTCATATATACAAGGAGTTATTGTAACTAATAAAAATAAATATTGCTACTATTTAGAACAACATTATACAATTCAAATAAGCCATACATTAAAGGACAGATCATAAAATTTATTTTATAAGAAATGTGAAAATTATGCAAACTTGTAAAATTAGAAGGCAAGTTTGTGGATAACTAGAAAGCAGCTTTTTGATTGGCAGGGAAAGGGAAAAACTAGGAAGGCAAGATGTGTTCTTGTGGGAATTGACTATTTTTTGGAGTGATAAAAACGTCAAAACTATGAAGAGGTGTTTGTTCTTTAACCTTGCAAATAAATTTAATGGACTGTGTGATGTGAATTTTTTAATTGTATGGGTTGGGCATTGTTGGGGCACATGGCTTTAATCCCAGCCCTGAGGAGACAGGGACAGGCAGATCACCGAGTTTGAGGCCAGCCTGAACTACAGAGTGAATTTTAGGACAGCCAGGCAACACAGAGAAACCCTGTGTCCTGAAAACCAAATAGATGGATAGATAGATAGATAGATAGATAGATAGATAGATAGATACATACATACATACATACATACATACATGCATATATATATATAGACATATAGATATACAAATAGATGATAGATGATAGATAAACAAATGATAAAAGAAATTATGCATGATCTATTATGTATTCTAGATGTTAATTAATTGCTCCCAGACACCTGATTGCTGTCTGTTACTTTGCTTGCTGGTCATTGTCTCTGATTGGCTTTAACAAAATGCTGAGGTCTGTGACTGGGTAGAGAGAGAGGTAGGCAGGGAAAAGATTGGTAGACTCTGGAGGAGCTGAGAGGATGATGAAAAGAAGAAGCCAGGAGGGGGGAAGGAAGAGACACAGCATGGATAAAGAGAAGACTCCATGTGGCCTGGAACATCAGCATAGCATGGTGAATAACAGCCCAAGGGGATGTATGTATATATTAGAGTCCTGGGGTCCTTTTTGGGGGATAGAAATACAAACTAGCTTAGTTGGGCCAAGATTAAGGCTTGATAAAATCCATCAGGTATCTACATGTATTTGTTTATAATGGTGAGTGTTGAGGGAAGGTCTAATATTGTTTCTGATAAATTGAATTCAATGCTGAGATCTGTTTACCACCCCTTCTGAGGCATTCTCTTGATTGGTTAATAAAAGTCGCTTATGGCCAATTAGCTGGGCTGAAAGAGTATAGGAAGGCGGGACTTCCTCAGATCAGAACAGAAACTCAGCACACACACAGACTCTTGCTTTTCCGCCGGGAGACACAGAAGGAGACAGACGTCTGGAGAAGTCTGGAAGGTACTCACAGGTACATGTTGGTTTGGGATTAACTTAGAGTAGCTAATTGAGAGTCTGCCCAGCTAAGGGCTAAGCGTTAAAATATTAAAAGGTCTTGGTGTGTTTAATTATTGGGGAAAAGACTGCGGCGGCTTATAGGCCCTCAGTCCAAGCAGTCCTGGACTGTTGGATTCCCAGACTCCCCTTGAGCCCAGGCGAATCTTCCACCAAGCTGCCGGTAAACCTACCGGCCTAATATAACAACTTATATTAATTAACAGAATTTAGGTTATAGGTGGTGTAGGCCATCTTTGGTCCTGGGACTCTTTCTCCAGGATAAGTTAGGCAACAGGTTAAGGCACTCAGGCCAGGCCACCTGCTCCTCTGCCAAGCCGCCGGCTACTCCGCTGGCTACTCTGCTGGCCTAATATTACAGTTTATACTTACTAATAACTACATTAAATAATTAATTTGCAGTTTTCAGGTGAGTTAAGGATTAACACTGCTGACCAATAATATAAATATTGATAATAATTTAACTATTTATTTCTACAAAGAAAAACAAAACATCTGTAAAAGTTCCTAAAATAAATTATACTGCACCCAGAAGGCACATGGAAAATACTAAAGTGGAAAAATAAATATTCATTCCAAGTACATATGGGATTTTTAGTAAAAAAGCATACACAGAGCCAGAAACACATTTCACAGTGAACATAAGTTAGAAATCATTTCTAAAGATGAAAAAGTAATCACTGAAAAAATTTCCTCCAATAATAAATAAAATGTCATCTTATGTGGTTGTTTGTATAATACCTAATATATTCTCACTTAGTAAATTCATGCTTAGAGAAACTGAATGAATTCTTATATCTAATAGCAGTGACATCACAATACGATTCCATGTCTGTGATGCTTTGATCAGTACATCATTGTCAATGCTGATATGAATGTCTGGAATTGCCAGAAGACACTAATGAAAGTGAAGTTACCTTTGTGATCCCAACATCAACCTGTCCAATTCTGCTCCCTGTCGAGGTCAGAGCATCTGACTTAAGCCCACTGTATTGTCATGTATTGTTCTAAAGGGAATCATATTAAGCCATGGGTATAGATTAGGGTAAAGTACAGAATCAATTTTAAAAAAAGAAAGACAGAAAGAGAGAGAGAGAGAAGGAAAGAAAGAAAGAAAGAAAGAAAGAAAGAAAGAAAGAAAGAAAGGGAAAGAAAACTATGTTAGGCCATGAATGAAAAGACCCTTTAGAAAATGCTGTGGATTTCAAACTGAAGATACACTATTGATATGGGGAAATGTTGAGATGAAAGTGTAAAATCAGGGACTTAGCAGCAGCATCAGTCAATACATAAGTAAGCAACTTCATTCAAAGATGATGCTGTAAAGCAAGTGTGTGGTGTGAACCTGAATTTCCAGTTGGATAGGTGGCTGAGGTACAAGGGTTCTGGACTGTGTTGTGACAACCTACTATTAAAGCTTCTTCCTATTAGTTCTCCCTAGTTAGGACACATGTGCATTAATTAATTGATGATTAACTAAGTAAAGGATTAAAGTTGCAACCTCAGAGATTTTATCTGAGACTCTCCAGGAGGTAGCTTTTACACTTCTATAAACAGAATGATTTCCTGGGTTGAATTTCATAACATGTACACATATGCAACATACAGTTAAGACATACTATGAGACAAGCTCTGTTTGTAATCACCTTTATAGTAAAGATGTGAAGAGCCATGAAATCTCTCAGCTTATTAATTTATACATTGTTATAGCCCTCCCCTTTTAATTTCCATTGTCTCTACATGGGACCTTCTGGATCATTCTGTAGACCAATTTTTCATACCACTTTAGTACTTGGAACATTATAAGTTTATTTATTCTCTATTTGTCCTCTATTGACTGTGACTCCATGAAACTAAACACTTAGTTTTATCATTGTTTTCTAGCATTTACATTAATATCTTAAGATACATAGTAAGAATTATCATCAATAATACATAAGTGGAAACATGAAATTTTTAGGGATACTTTTCACACTAGAGTGTATAAGAATATTAAATTCAAGAAAAATTAAAAAAAGTCAAGGTGACAATCTGTCTATTCTAACCTCAGTGTAAATTTCATTGTTAGGTTATTTAATAATAAAGTAAATTGGCTTTCTGTAACAGTAAATTTTTATTTATCACACATATATTTATCAATACTTAACAATTACCTAACAATTGTCTATAAAATTCCTAAATCCTAAACCCAAACCCTAACTCTGAAACCTAACACCTAAAACTTCTTAACATCTATAATACAAACATTTAACAATTTAACCTAAGGTTTCTCAAAAGGATATTTCTCTCTGAGCATGGGTCCTGATGGATGGCTGGTCCTCATACAATTTTTCAGTTTTAAAGTCTCTTAAAGTCTCTGAATTTCGTTCGTCCCCTTGTGGTCTTAAGACCAATTAACACATGAAAGTTTCTCAGGCGGCTCACCTATTCAGATGATTATGGCCTGCAAAGGTCGGAAGACCCAGAGCTCTGTGTCTGAGCATCTCAGGGAGAATCTGTCTCCTCTCCAGACCCAAAGCAGGTCAACATCAGAGGGTGAAACTTTCTGATGAGATTGTGATGTGTGTTCTTTCTCCAGTCGAGGAAAACCTTGAATGAATCAAGAACAGGAGAGAGAGCCCGCCCAGCATTCACATGGATCCTGCCTTATATATCTTCACCTGTTGGCAGAAGCTTTTGTGCTCTTTCAAAGTTAGTTCCAGGGGCTCAGTCTTTTTCAAAAAAGCTTTTTGCGGAGGGGAGAATTCACAGGCGGTCCGGTCAGCAGATGTGGACAGGCGCCTCAGGGCATGTCCTTCAATTGCTTTTTGCAGAGAACTGTGAAATAACAACAGACCTCCAGAGGGCAGGCACCCAGGGGGCACATCCTGCCCCCAGTCCCAAGATCAAAGAGGTCCTGGCCCTTGGTGAACTCCCAAGGACATGTCACTTCCACTTCGGATGAAGTCCCCTATCTCAAAAGTCCAGCTTTATTCCAAGTTCCCCACGCTATATATGCTATCACCAAACCTACCACAGCTTTCTATGGGGGCTTACCCACAGATATAGATGAGAAAGCGGCACTCAGTACATGTCTGTGAGCTACACACACCTGCTCTCTCTCATTCAGGTACCAGCAAAAAAGCCTTCAAAGGCACAAGAGATAGAATGTTCTGCACTAGTTACTTTGTATCTGCAGTCTAGACTCTTTAGAACTCTTGATTTTGTTTGATTTATACCTATGCATGAGGTTGCAGGAGACTTGGATGGTAGCACAAGGAAGAGGTGGTAGTGATGCTGGATCCATTGACTGTAGGATCAGTACTAGTTTCCCCTCCCTGGGATCTGTGCCTTCAGAAAGTGTCAGGCTTCATGTCCTAGAATTCAACTTCAGCTGTCCTTCTGTTAAAGCCTGGCAGTGGAAGTCCTTTTAGCATTGTGGTGCCTGATTAGAGGAGAGCTGGGGTTTCTTTTCCTGTGGTCTGAAGTGACATCATCGCTAAAGATTGTGTCACCTCCTCCATAGCTGAGGAACAGATCAAGCAGGGCACCTGCTGAGCCTTCAGCAGGGGAGCCCAGGCCCACATCCTGCAGCAAGTCTTTCACTCTGGATCTCTTCCTCCAGTGTCTCATCTGGAGCTAGTTCCTTTTCCTGTCTGGCTTCTCAGCTCTTCTATCACTGGAATAATTGCTGTAGTTTCTATTTCCCTGGAGAGACGTTTCATGGATAGGAGAGTTGTTGATAAGATATTCTGATACCTAGCAGCTACTCTCACAGTATCCAAGAGGAAAGTGCTTACGAACTGCTAAAGCATTCATTAGAGAGAATATTACAGAAATACAAGAGATAAGGGTAAAATATAAGTATTACAATTAAGAAAAATAACTGAATTTAATAACATCTATTTGATGTAAAGTTTTGGTTTTTAATTTATAATACTACTAAATTTGGTGAAAGCATTACTTTTTTGTATTTTTGGGTCAAAAAACATAGTCCAATAAAATTACCAACTTTTGTAATTTTATTCTGCATGGATTAATTTTATGTAAATAACATAAAACACCAAAGTACCTTATTGTTATAATATAGTATTTCATAAAGGAATTACATGTTCTTGTTTTAAAGATACATAAGTAGGAAAAGTGTATATATTTTGTATTGATCTAGATCAAAAATAGAATTACAGTAGCATATGTATGTTTCTTGACACAAATCATACCTCAGCCTGAAAACCAGTTTTACTATCCACAGTGCTACTGATTTTATGGATCAGATACAGTTTTGTGCCTTTATATTTTTCTTCCCGAATCTTACTCAGTTCTTTTCAGGAAGTGTGACACACGTTTATGTGTACCATCACTAGTTGACTGACTTATTTTATGAAAGTGAAATACCATGGTAAAGCATGCTTACGTCCACATAAAGTCCAGAAAGCATCCCTCCTTCCAGAAGCGGGTGCAAGAGAGCAATGGTTTAGCAAAAGCTAGACCTAGAAAGGACCAGGGAGCTGCAGCAATCAGGGCTAATTACAGTTCCTCTTCCTTACACTAGGAGACAATGAGGAGAGAGGACAAAAGAAATAACAGGAGATACAGCACTCAAAATTAGAACTGGTTTCCTTTTAGTGCATTTAACTGTGTCCCGCTCTATGTAATTAGTAATCACCACAGAAAGTTTTCCTCCAATACAGTGTACTTACTTATCTTTTAATCATTTTTATCATTTAAGAATTTAAATGTATATTTTATTGACACATATATATGCAACAACTTACTTCTGAATGTAAAATTATTTGCAATTTACCAAAATTTTTGTAAAGATAAGAAAGTGTGTTTGCAAAATATAAAGGCTAAGTTAAAGGAAATATCACTTTTTCAAACATCTTGACTTACAAAATAGAAACTGAGATTAAAAAGCTGGTGAATTATTTTTTTCTCTAGGAGACAGATACTGAAAGACTGTAAGAGTTTCTTACTACTAGAATAAAGTTTTCTTTAGTAAGAATAAAAAAAACAAACCCAGAAATAGAAGTAGACGAAGGTCAGCGTAAGTAATTAATTTAATTATGACAAGTTTTTGTAGGCAGTGAGCTGGCTTATCAGTAAGATCCTTTGCCTCTACACCTGGCTACCTGGGTTCAATCTCAGGGATCCACATGGTAGAAGGAAAGAACCAAAGCCCTTGCACCTAGACACAAAGTAAAGAAAGAGATGTTTTTGGTGAGAAGAGATTTTTTTTTAATGAGAAAGAGAGCCGTTTTTAGGGGAATTACAAGCGTTCATTCCATAAAGGACTGATGTCTTTTGTCCCCTCTCAGAAAATTTAATCTGCAGTGTGGAGGCTTGCTTCTATTTAAATAAATACTGTGGAGCAGCAAAGTTATGATCTAGCCTTACAGATATGTGATACAGTTCTGTGAAGAGAAATAGGTTATAAGTCTCTGTGGCTTTCCTCTTCATAAACACCTTGTTTCAGACTTGCCTTAACAATATTGATTTTTCTAATTACTAAGTTATTACTTGGGACTTTCAATTCAGTGTCGTTGATTGGACACTGTTTCTTAGACTTCACCACTTTCCAAAGATGTGTAGTAATAAAAATCATAAAACCTTCAAGGAGGTACCTAGAGAAAACAATACACACAGATGAGCAAGGTCAATCAATTTTGGAGAAATGAAAAATAAAACAGAATGCTAACTAAGGAGACCAGGGGAAGCTTCGACCTTTTTGCTTACAGAAGGGACACAGAGGGATACAACAAGATGCCCTGAAGAAAGCTGGATATTATTAGTTCAACCAAAAGCAGGAATTAAGAAGGGACTAGAGAGTTGGTTGAGCAGATACATGAGAAGCAACTGGGCTTTTACTATGCACAACAAAGGCATTCACACTTGTCATGCACTAGTCAGTGCCATTCTCAGAAGACATGGAATCCAGGGGTTTCCAGACCAGGTACAGAAGACACCCAGGGAAATCCTGCCAAGTGTGGTTTGATAGCAAATGCAGATCATGGTGGGCAACAGAGTCTTTTAGGACCTTCAGACAATGGAGTTCATGAAGCAGAGGAAAATTGCAAATAAGGAGGCAGTTAATGGTTGAGGATCCATTAACACAATGTTCTTCATTCACAAATGTCTGCTTACATGGATATACCACTTACACACATCTAACATCTTACAGGGAAGACTATCTTCCATCCACCATGATTTTTGGTATCACAGAAGACAGTAATACAGGAAAATGGAGGAAATGTGTAAATCTTGAAACTAACTGCATTTTATATATGCACATGCACATGTTGAGATATAAACATAAAGCAATCCTTATTTGGGCTAATTTTGTTTTCAGAGATGCAACTGTAAATTGCATCAAAATGGTGAGTTGCTTAACTCAGGGTTTCACCAAGATATTTAGCAATTTATTGTCATACCACACTAACCACCTAACATTTTTTCTTCTGGATATTGAAATCAAAGAAAATGAGTCCATTGCTTTGGGAAGAAGATTCCTTCATGTGCATATTTATAGCATACTACACCATACAGAGGCATGGAAACAACCTGTCTCTCAGTGGAATGCAAGTAATCAGACTGCTGTGTGAATACACATGTACACACACACAGCCCAAGATAGAAAGAGAGACAGACAGAGAGGCACACTGAGAAACAGAGACAGAGATACACAGAGAGAAATATTATTCAAGCTTAAAAATGATGAGAAGTTACTTTTTCCCATAATAGACATGGGAGATATTAGGCTATATGAAATAAAGTACAAACTGAATGAAAATTATTGTTACATCACATGTATCTACTGCATCTTAAAATTATGATCAAATAGAATAATAGAGCTCGAGAATAAAACACTGGGAAATGACCAGTAGAATGAGGTGGGTAAGGAACAGGGAAGATATAGATCTAAGGACATAAAGTAACAGATATGTAGGTTGTGTAAGTCTAAGGATCTGATGGACCACATTAGCACAGTAGCTAATAGCATTCTGTAATTGAGATTTTGTTAAATAAGATCATGACCATTCTCATCAGGAGAGAATAATGGACAGCTGTGACTGATATATATGGGAATTTGTTTCACTGTAGCAAACACTTTACTACATGGGCATTATCTCATAACACCATGTCATATGCATTAAATATACACAATGAAATTCAAGGAAAAAGCCATGCTACTTGACAAATGTCAGTGTTGATCAGTAACATGTCTATCCACCTAAACTTATAACTGCCACCTCTGCAGATATCCAACATGTGCATGCAAGCCTGTGACATACTACACAACTGCAAAGTGTATGTGCTGGATGATTGATGTCGTCAAGTACATATTTTTATTACAAGGTGATCTCTACTTGTTTTCTGTTTATATTTCAGTTCTGTAATGACATTATTATTGGTAATGTAAAGGCATATTTGTAATGTCTCTGCTCTTTAACAGATGGGCATCACTTTTCATGATGTGGAGGTCCGCTACCTTAGATAAATTCACTCATTGAAAATTCTTTCTCCAAGCCAGAGCCCAATCTTTTTTTTTTGGTCCTTAAGTGGAGGCTGTCAAGCAGATGTTATCAGATGTCTGAGGAGAGCTTCTAAACACAATAACTTAGAGAAAGAGGAAACAAAACAAAACAAATAAAGTGAAAAGATAAAATAAGGAGAAAAAAGATAAAAGGAAAACAAGGTAACATTCAAAAAGATGATGTATGTGTATGTGTGTGTGTACATGTGCATATGTGCATAGAGCAGCAGTTTGTAAACTATAGAGATCAGAGAACCTATGTAGTTTCCTGCCCTTTACATGTTTGTTCAAGGTCAGAGCCACTTTCTTGATACTATGGAGCTATAGTTTTCCTTATATGCCCCCTACTCTCATGAGTGTAAGCAAGAGTTCTTCAGAGGCAACAGAATACATGATGCCACATGATAAATCAGGATCTGAAATATCTTTTCAAATGGAGCTGTTTTCTGTTAAGTCAGTCATTAAAATAGTATTTTTACTAGCATGTGACAGGTTTAGTGTTATTTGTAAATTAATAAATGTTTTAACATAATTAGGTGTCACTTAACAATGGATATATGTTCTGAAAATGCTTCGTTCGGGAATTTCACTGGTGTAAAAATTTGAGAGTGTACTTTTACAGACCGAGTTGGCTCTGGTGTGTCTAGGCCATACAGTCTTAAGGGACTGACATTGTGTACATAGTATCTCACTAACTAAAATGCCATTATGTGGCACATGGCTGTTGCTCAGCTTTGGTTTCTAATATCATACTCATAAATATATCCTTCAAAAATAAAAGCATCTGGGATCTTTAGTAAATTTTAATATGTGAGTTTTGGTGACCAAAATGTTTGAGGACCAGTAAAGGGCAACTTGCAAATTATGTGCCATACATGTGCAATACATGTATATTTCTGTATATGTGCATGCAAACATGTGAAAGACAGACACACACAAACATGCAGATACACACACATACACATGTACACACACACACTTATACTTAATATTCTGAGGGCAATGGCAGGGACCATGGAATAAAAAGAAAGCATTATGATAAAGAAACAAAAGAGAATATTTATATAGCCTTAATGTTTTGGAGATAGATAAACAATTAAAAATAAATAAGCTAGAACTTTAAAATGTAGTTGATGGGCTAGAGAGCTAGATGAGTTGTTAAGATCACTTGCTGCTTTTTTAGAGAAGCTGGGTTCAGGTCTCATGCACCCACATTCACACTGCCGCCTGTAACTTTAGTTGCAGGGGATCTGATGTCCCTCCTCTAGCCCCTATGGACACCTGCATTCAAGTGCTGTATGTAAATACACACAGGAGTGTATGTTTTTATACATATACAAATAAATAAATTATAATAAATGATTTTAAAGTATTATTCAATAAGGTTCTCAAAATGAATTGCAAAAGACAAAATAACAGAATGTGCAAATGGAAAAACAAAGAAATTGGATAATAGATCCAGAGGTTCCCACACTCAGTAATGAGAATTTCAGAAAAAAAAGTGAAGATCATTAATTCAGAAAAACAATACTCAAAATCATAGAACTACAGAAAAAAATTGCTAGAATAAAGGGGTAAATACAGCAAGTGAAACAAGAAAATTATCCTAGGTTCCATGCAGCTCACAACAGTGAGAACCAAAATAACTTGAACTACTCTCCAAAAGTCGACTGATTAGATATAGAAGGAAAAATATTTGTAAGTAGAAAATTGTAAAATTGATGCACTAACTCTAAAAACATGTACTCTATTTTCATCTGTGTGCATATGAAGTCTGTGGAGGAATATGTGGATGTGTGTGCAGTGCCTCCGGAGGGTAGATAAGTTCAGCTGATGCCCAGAGGAGGAGCTACAAATAGTCATGAGCTGTCCGATATGGGTGCTGGGAACCAAAGGCAGGCCTTTTGCAATAGCAAAACATACTCTCATCCAGTGAGCCATCTCTCCATCTCTAATGTAACACTTCTTGTGTGTGATGAGTACTTCAGACTAAAATTTTATATTCAAACTTTCAATCAAAACTTCAGACAAAATAACCCCAGGACAGGCACAGACACCAAATTTGCATTTTCAATTACTTATTTCTAGGTAAAACTCCAAAGGAACAGGCAGTAGACCTAGAAATGTGATAGTAATAAGTGCAAAAAACACCTCAGAATGTCACATAAAAGACCTTACCCCAGTCTGCAGTAAGCTTGTGGAACAACTTAGCCATAGAGTCAGGATGATACTGACAACCAAGTAGGCATTCCCTCCCTTAGTTTGTGTTTGCTGTCAGAGGATAACTGAAGGGTGTGGAGAGTATTGGCACATTAGGGTTGAAACTACATTTGCATATAAGGGATTTACCCCATGAAGAAAGAGGAAAACTTGAAAGATAAATTCACCATACCATATCACTCTCAACTTACCTGGGCAATAACTTATGTGAAAATTATTGATTCCTTTCCAGTCAGCTGAAGTTGAAATCTTGTAAGCTTACAAAGCAATGAAAGAAAAGACAAGGTCGGTAGATGACAGTGAGCAGTCGCCGTGAATGCCTGGAGACTGAGACTCAAGCACACACCAATTTATGTGTAGGATTTCAGGATATTTTTAAGTAGCAGTAGAAAGGTATAATTTCATATTTATGAAATTAAAATGAAATTTCACATACTCTTTTATAATATAATGATGATACTTCATACTTTAATCAGACAATCTGAAGCACTTTATAAACATTAGCAAATTAAGTCCCACAATACCCCATGTGGTAGTTAATAATAGTCATTCATTATATACTCAGTAGTTGAAATGAGACATCAAGAGATTAAGTGATTTGCTTCAAGATCATGCATTCGCTGAGTTTCAGGGAATAGTCGTCTGCAATTGCCCATGTATTTTGCTCCAGCTGTCAATATTCTCTTACCACTTGTGTCATTTCAGATAATAGACTAAGCTCTCTATTGGGTGGTGTTATCCACGATGCAGGATCACTTGACCACCTTAAAAATGTGTGAAATGTCCATGCTTCCCCTCGGGCATGCTGCAGCATAAACCCACTGCTTACCAAATTCCTTTTTACTTCCACATATATTTCTTGATGTGAGTTTTTCCAGTGTAAGCATATTTCCAGAATAGCACCTATATTTAACAATTTATGCTTTGAAAAATCTATTCACCCTTAATTAATCAAATATTTATTAGGTGATTTCTATAGGCCAAGCATTGCAGATTTAACTCTTACCATCACAAATCTTAGTCTCTACCTAAGAATGAAATAATGTTTTTAAAAATTGGTTACAGTAAAGGCAGCCAAGGGTTACAAAGATAGAGCCTGACACCAAGCAATCGTGAATCTACACCCAGGATAGAAGTTACTTCTGAATACTATTTCTATAGGGCTGTTTAGATGGCAGATAACACCAATGTGAAGATTGCTAAAGCCTCTATGGATAGTTGGTGATGACAGATAAATATTCAGTTTGACAGCAAAGAATCCAGTGGAAACTTATGGATACAGAATGGAAGAAGAATGCATTCAGAGTCTGTTCTGGATGGTTCAGGAGCAAGTGAAGAGTGCTCACCTATCTGTGCACTAAGGGAAACTTCAGAGGGGTCATGATCATGCTTCAAGACAAAGGGAGAGCCTCAGAAAAAAATTTTTTACTGTTCTCCCAGTAAAAATTAACTTAAGAGTTATATATCTGGAGAGAAAATAAAAGCCATGCCAACCAGCTTCACGGCACACTGCTGGGAAGCCCCTCTCTTTCCAATGCTAAAACAGACCAGTGCAAGCAGCCATATTAAAAAAGAACTCCAAAATCTGCAGCTAGGCAGTTCTGGAGACAAAGGTCCCTCCTCTCATACTTCATTTGGCAAACCCATGGTGAGTGTCATCAGACCATATTCTGATATTTGACCCATATAAAATGAGAGAAATTTTGTCATAGAACTACTCAGTGTTCTACCAGGTAGCAATCTGGTCTAAAACACAGTCTGGAATGAAGCTCAGAGAGACAGGATTGCACATGTGCCCAAATCTTTGAGGGAACAATATACTCCTGAAAGAAACCCAAACAGAGGCAGGTGTAGAAAAAAAATGGCTAATTAAATTATTTACTAATTTTTATATTATCCTTAATTGGTTGGCAGTGTTGATCCTTAACCAGCCATTATAAATGAGAACACAGACACCACATGGATTTTAACAAGCCTAAGACTGAATTGTGCAATCCTAGCCCATCTAAACTAGCTCTTAATTTTATTACCCAAATATGACCCCATATATACATATGTCCCCTTGGACTTCTATTCTCCACGCTATGCCAATGTTCTTGGCCATGTAGAGTGAGGTTCTTTTTTCTAACCCATGGTGTGTCCTCCTTCTTCCTGCTCCTAGCTGGAATGAATTAATCCTCTGTGTAAAACACAGGGTTCCTGTTCTAATCTCAGGAAGTTCCACTTTTCTCTGTCTTTGCCCATTCTCAGGCCTCAGCATTTTATTTAACCAATCAGAGACAATGTAAGTAACAGTGAGCAGGACCAATTAATTAACATTTAGAATGCTTAACATCACCCCATCAGGCAGGGACACATCAGTGTCATTGCTCATCTTCACAACCTGAAACTACACAAGGTTACATCCCCATGCCTACGTGACAGATAGCACACTGATGCTCTACATCCACCCAGTGCTCTTGCCAGCTTGCTGGACCATGCTGGTGAATGTCCCCACCTAGAGCAGGATGTCAAGTGTCTTCTACCATCCCTCTCAACCATTTCTCTTCTCATGATGTCTTTCGCTGAACTAGAAGTCTGCCATCAGCTAGGATGGCAGACAATGGGTACTTGGGCTCCACCAGTATCAGCTCTCCAAAATGCTCATTATAGACATGAGGCCTTACCTTTATGTGGACACCAGAGACTCAAACTCAGGTCCTCATGCTTGCAGAAAGTTCTCTCTCTAGCCCATCGTTCCTTTTTATGTTTCCCTCAATAATATTAAATTTCAAATTTAGAGACCCTTCCTTGTCTTGGATTTGCTAATGTACACAGTTTGACCTAGAGTTAATGGTCCACTTGCTTCATACTCCTAAATGCTGGGATTCTTTTAATTTCTTTACCTATTTTCCTTTTCAATCTTCTTTTAATCTTAGTTATCCCCCTTCTATTTACTTTTTTCATTTGTTACTTTTCTTTATTTCTCTATGACATTTAATTTTCACTGTCAACTATAGAGCTTCTAGAGTTACTTCCCATGAGAAACACAGACTGAAGTGATTCATGACACTAAATCAAAACTACAGAAGATCCATTAAGGTATCAGACACAGGAGAATGATAAACATATCATTGAAGGACAAGAAAGAAAAGAACTTCAACAAATAGTAAATAAGCAAAAAGGGATTAGTAAAAGGCCAGACATGAAAAGGGAGCAGAACAACATAAATTAATCCATAGATTTAAATATAAACTTTGAATGTCAGCAGTCTTGATTTTTACACCCTGAATGGATGGACAATGCTGCTCCCAGAAGACATGAGCTATTCGATGAAAATATAAGTGCCACACAGGGATAGTTCTTATGAGTTATTGGTCAAGGGAGCCCCAGGGAACCCAAAATAATACATGTTATTGCATTGTTCTTAGAATCCCACGGTAATTACATGGTAAGAACTATTGTGAAGATACCACCCACATTGGCTGTAAGCAATCAAGAAATAAATTTCCATTTGATCACGAGACTCTCTAATTACTGGTCAGCTTTCAAAGTACTGAAAGGTGATTAGTAGGTGTCCTGGGGAGAAAAACATCAATGGCCTTTTCTAGTACTGGACCCCATGTGCTACAATGTTGGCATGCTAGGCAAACTGTGCCCACTAGTACAATAGTGACATGATAGTTACCTGGATAACAACCACTTTATAGTAGGAGTTGAGGATTCACAAGAGTATTTTATGCCTGTAATGTAAACCTAACCAAAAGCCCATGACTGAGGAATTTCAAGGCAGTAGAGAAGAAGCAACTGATGTTTCCCTAAATAATCTTGTCAGACTACCTTCTTAATATTTGTGTTTATACTAATAGATTTTGGCTCTTCTTACAGTTCATCAGAGAAGCTTCTTTTGCTTCTTTCCTTTAGTTAAGGCAGAGACTCATAACTGATTAAGACCCTGAGAATAAGACTAAAATGACCAGTCATAGATGGGCCATCTATATCAACCCCATTATCTTGACCCAAGGCTTAGGAAACATCATGGAAGAGTGAGTAGAAAGAATCTAGGAGCGAAAGGAAAAGGAAGGAAATGAGCTCTGAAATGTTTTCTGTGCACATGGCTGGTGCCCACATCAAGACACATCAGCTATGGTTGCCCACCCAAGACTTGCACAAGATGAAGCCAAAGTCAGCCAAAATTCCAGTAATGATGGCTGAAGTTCTCTCAAGGTCCTGACCATAGATGAGTGGGTGTTGCCAGTTAATGAGTGCTGAGGGAAAGAAACATTTTTCTTTGGGAGTTATGAGCACTGGTCAGTTTACCATGCCTCAACAGATGGCTTCACACCCATTTCCTCATGTTCCACACTAATTAAACTGAAGACATTAGAATTATTAGTACTATTATCATTATTAAAAATACATTAAGACAGAAGGGTGAATTGACCTAAAAATAAAATGATAAATAAATAAAATAAAAAAAAAATACAATACTAATACTTGCCAAAGTAGACTTCACACTCAAATTACCCAGGGAGATAAAAAAGGACTCTTCATAAAAAAAAAAAAAAAAACCAAAACAATCCATCCAGAAGATACTGCAGTAGTGAAGACATAAACCAAACATTGGCTTGTTTATCTTAAAACAAGCACAACTGGCTACTGAAGCACAGATTGATCTCTGGATGGCAACAATGGGTGACATCAGCACCCTGCTCTTACTAACAGACAGGCCGTTCAGAGAAAAGTGTCAAAGAAACATCAGAGTTAAATGGCATTTTAGGTCAAGTAGGCTTAAATAGACGTCTTTGGAATAGTCCACCCAAATGTTACAAAATGTACATCCTCCCCAGAAAACCATGAAACTTCCCATAACATAGACACCGTTTGGAAGAGAAAAGACGTTTTAATATGAACAATAAAGTTAAATATGGTTTTTATTATCATTTGACAAGTGTGTGCATGTGTAAGTGTGTAGTATTTTTGTCACATTTAAGCCCCACCCCCATTGAGCTCTCTTATATCCCTCCTAATCTCACTGCATCCTTTCTTTTTCCAAATAGTTCCCCTATTATCTTCATGTCTTTTGTGTATGTGTGAGGGAGGTAAACTGAGTTTAATTCAGGTTGCTGTCATGAGCATAGGTGTGTATTATTTACTAGATTACACCAATGAAGAAAATGTCTCCTCCCCACTCCTGAGCAACTGTCAATATCTCCTCAAGGAAGGATGGGTACTCACAAGCCACTCCCTAATCCATAATGAAATGTCAGCAGGCCCCTTTAATATAGTTGTCTAGTCAGCCCACAGAGGTTGTGAACAAAACAACGATAGAAAGCTCTTTTCTAGGGCCTACGACCTCCTCAACCACAGGCTCCTAATGTGGCTTATAGTATCAGGTAGGACTTCCCTCCTGAAAAGCAGACCCCAAACTCAGCAAAAAGTGATTGGTTACCCACATAATAGTCAGGATACTATTGCACCATTTGGCACAGTTTGTCTGTCAGGTTTGTATTTTCTATCACAGTACTCACAGATAACACCACTGGTGATGTTTTTCCTCCATTAGTCTTCATAACATGTTTCCTACTATTAAAGCAAGCTATTAATGAGCAAGCTTCCAGTTGAGATTCAGCATTACCTCTCTATGTCCTATAAGCAAAGCATATGGTTGCTTCAGTAGCAAAGTCTTCCTATGCTACCCTGGTAGGCAAGCAACAGCAATGACAACAGCCTACATTGTTTGAGGGACCACTGGGGAATCCTTGATCATCAACTTATTGGATACTATACCATACTTCACACTCACATTTTTATTTAGTAAACATTGGCTTCTGGGAAGAACCTTTTCTCCCCATGAAAGGTACCTCAGTTCAAATACATTTTTATAATTATATTTGGAATTAGCTTACAAATAGTAGTTTTCCATATGACTTTTTTATCCACTGTTGATGTTGGTTAACTTCTCACCAATAGTTCCTTTCTTCTACAAACCACTCTTAATTGTTTTCTACCAACAATATCCTTCCCTTTCAAACTAGAACTCAACAGCAGAATAAACTACAGGACTTACTCAAAGTCATTGGGAAACAACAATTCAATGATGAGTCCTCATTAATGAAATCATGAGGGAATTTAAGCATTTCCTAAAATCGAAGGAAAAAGAAACCACAATAAACCAGAACATGTGTGATACTTAACAAAATTAAACCATGAGAGTATAAGAAGTTTAAGAATATCTGTAACAATCAAGGAGACTGAGAATTAATTTTTTAAAATGTCTTCACTAAAAACCCCAGGCCCAGATACATTAACTACTGAATTTCTCCAGATCTTCAAAGAAGAGCCATTATCAATGTATCTGCACTCATTTTACAAAATAGAGAAAAACTGCTATGAAAATTCCTTCATAAAGTATTATTAATAACAAGAAGAAAGTTGTAGGCCTATCTCCTGCCAAATGTGGATGCAAAATTTCTCAATAATAGACTTAAAAACTGACAAAATTAACCATCCTGTACTAACCTAACAGACTCCTTTATACTTAGTTTAAGGAGATAGCACAGTAAACTTAGAAGTAAACAAAAGAAATCACAAAGACTCAGATTAGAAATTTGCAAAATTAAAAATAAAACAGTCAAATAAGCAAAAAGCAAAGAAAAAACAATGAAAATGATCATAAATACAGAAAGATTTCTGAACTTATTAATAAAATTATAAAATCCAAGCAAAGCAATTTGGAACACTGAAGGATAATTGCTTGTATTTATATTCTTATCTCTTAAACTTAGCCATTCAGAACCCAATATAAAAACTGACCTATAAATTCAATGTGCAAAATATTATATCATGTCATAAAGTCACTAGGGAGAATCATATTTCTATAAAACCAAGTATTCTATCTCCGTATCACAAAGGGCTAGGAAACCTTAGTGGTATCTGAGATGGTAAAGGTACACTAGAAACTATCAGTAATACAAGCCTCACTTAAATCACTCATTCTTGAAAATATCTCAATTTCTTCCCTTCTCAGAAAACTCAAAACAAAGAGTTCCACGGTTTAACTGCCCACACAGGGAGCTTGTTTCTCTTTCACTTCGTCAAAACAATAGGCAGAGCAAAGTAGAACTTCTTCAGTGCATCTTCCACCTCCATTTTTCATCTGCCCAACTGACCACTTCAGTGTGGCTTCTAATAATTTATAACACAGAGGCCGAGAAGGAAGCATCAAACCCAACTGACGTGAGCAAGGAGATCTCAGGGCAAGAGGTCAGCAATGTTTTCCAAAAAGGACCATTTTATAAATTATTCAGTTGTGTTCTGACTACTCAAATCTGACTTAGTTGCAAAGGAGTTTGGAGAAATATGTAGATAAATTGGTGTGACTCCATTATGTTAAATTTTCTTGACATAAACACAGGTGGGAGGGTAGCTTTGGTCTGTAGGTTTTAGGTCATTGACAAGTTTATATACTTTTCCATAGAAACCAGAAAGTACTCTGATTCTCACAAAGCCAAAATATCTCCTAACTGTCTGAAAGCAAATTTTTCTTAAATAAATTCAAAAACATTAAATTTGTGAGCGATATTTGAATTGCTAATATTCATGGTAAGACATGCGACTGATGATGAAAATTTTCTTGAAAGAAGATATCCATGTTCCACAGAGGAATAACCCTTAGAGAAACTTCCCTGCAATGTTAGGGGGGAAAGTCCATTAATGACGACACACCACCGGGGTATAAGAGGCTCAAGACACACATCTGCTTTATTCACAGTTTGACCCAAACTCAAGAAGCCGTTAAGTGATGTATTAGTGAGCAGAAGCTCTGATCAAAATGACATCTAAGGGCTAACTCTAATTGCGCCTTACTCCTGTGACTAATTGCAGCATTCACTTCTCCTAAACCTTAAACCTCAATGACATCCTCAGCTCTTTGCCACTGCATATTCACTGTACTCTTGACCCTTCTGGGTCTCAGGTTTTCTCATGATCTGTTTTGTTGATCAGCTTAACCCAACACAATAGTCATTCTTTCACCCATAGCTTCATCTCCTTGCACTCATTCAGCTGGCTGAAGAGCAATCTCTTTCCTAATCTATTCTTTATCTTCATCCAAGCTTTATCAGATCAATCTTTTTTTTTATTAAATACTTTTTTTTTCTTCAAGTTACATCTCAGTCACAAACCCTTCCCTATTCCCCCTTCCTGTCCCACCCTTCCACTCTCTTCCCCTCAACAGCTTCCCCTTTCAGTCCAACAAATGGTTCCTTCTCTTATAACAGTAAATACTATACAAAACAACAGAAATAAATATGCCACATTTATGAGAGTTAAATGGCCCAGTATACATTCCCAATGTCCAGTTCATACATATTTGGCCCCTGACTTTAACATTCTACCATCTAACCATCTCCATGAGTTTAAAGTTCTATAACTGACTCAGCTTTCATACTAACTTGCATCACTATTATAAACATCTTCTTAGATCTAGAATGCCCTCTTGATTCCTAAACAACTCAAAATTTAACTATGAGACTCTAGCTGTCTATTCTTCAACCACCTCAGAGACATGAGAGGGATAAATATATTATCAGATCAATCTTACATCACATTTGTGACTCCAAACCTAAGATGGATTCCCCACCCCATAGGGCAACTATTCTCTATTGTTTACTTGGTTCTCTCTCTTTCATCTGAGATGCTTTATAACAAATTCCCTGGTGGTTTCACAGAGCTAGTGTAACTTTTCATTTAGTTTTGTTTCTTTGTAGTCTGGTGTGCATTTTAGTCTCATCATTTTGTAGTTAGTGAAAATGTAGAGTGATCATGTTCTATGCTCAGAATCTTTCCGAAGTTAAATTGGGATGAGGGCAGTTCTATAATTCTATTCTTAGACTGGACATGTTTTCCAATCTCACTGGTGTTTGCCAAAATAATGTCCTTGGAGCTATAGGCTAGAGATTCCCCATCTGTAGCTTTCTGTTGGCAAGTGACCAACCAGCCTTTGGAAGCCATTCCAAGCTCCTCATTATGCCTTCTGTCAAGGTCCCTCACAGCATACAATGCACTTTCTTGGGTCAGCAGCAATAGATAGCTCTAACTTTCTCTTCGATAACCACATGGGCGATTGCTTGAAGTGTCACTCTATTCAACCAGGTCCATTCAGTGTGTTTTCTATAAGAGGAGTGATGTCATCTCACATCACAGAACCTACAGTGCTGTGCGGGAATGTTAGCACAAAAGAAGATGCCACAATGAGTATCACTTTGGAACTCTTCATTCAATATCTCTTGCTAACTCTCAGCTAACATAACTCTTTGTTTCACTAATAAAAGTTGATGATAAGTGCTCAAAGAAATGATCTCACATTCTTCTGGCAAATCTACAACCCTATCCTCATCTGAAGTTTTCCTGTACCAGGCTTTCTCTTCTACTGTGTCTGTGTGTGTGTGTGTGTGTGTGTGTGTGTGTGTGTGTGTGTGTGTGT
>CAJQZJ010031925.1:4254905-4257149 GCA_907164525.1 Lophiomys imhausi | reverse complement strand
TGTGTGTGTGTGTGTGTGTGTGTGTGTGTGTGTGTGTGTGTGTGTGTATGTTACAGTAATAAAAATAATGACCAAAAGTAATGTGTAGAGGTGTCTTATGTCATCTTAGATCTTACAGTCCATCATCAAGGGAAGCCAAGGCAGGTGCTTGAAACAGAAATCACAGAGGAATACCGCTTAAAGACTCTTTCCCTGGTTCATGTTCTGTTACCTTTTTTATAAAGCACAGGCCCATCTGTGTACAGAGAGCATCTCTAGTCAGCTGGAACTTCCCAAATCAATCAAGAAAATGTCCCACATATGCCACAGACTACTCTGATGTGGGCAATTCCGCAATTGTGAGTTCTTCTTCATAGGTGTGTCAAGTTGACAACCAACATGAATCCTCAAAAGTTGAGATTTGTAATGATGGCCAAATGCCCATTCAGCAATCCTAAAGACACATCCATATGCTGTTCACAGGAACTTCCACAAGCATCCCACCTCCAGAACACTGCCATTCTTTCCCCTAACCTCCTCAGCCACATGTGAACAATCTATAATGTAACCAAACAGATTTAGATTTTTCCTATTCCTTTCATCAATAATCTTAATTATCTCAGGTTATTCATCTGTGACTCTCTCCAGAACTTACTCAGATCTGTTGTTTTCCTCCTACCAGTATTCAAGGGGACACAAGTGATAACCTTTTGTCAAAGGAAAGGATAGTGTCAGTCACTAAATTCTGCTAACTCTCAGCATCCACCACAGCTGTTCCTTGCCTTTGTGAAACACCTCCTTCTCCAGAGGTTCTGGACCCCATGTGCCCTGGTCATCCTTTCTGAATCTCTGTGATTTCTATACATGTCAACATCTTTAGCCTCTTGTTCCACTAAGGGCATTGTAGTCCTTCTTGTGTTTCCATTTTTGTGTTTTTACACAAGAAGTCTGAAAAAAATTGTTTGATCCCACATTCAAACATGCCCCCTGTCTGACATTTTATTCCCAGATCTATCGCTATTTCCCAGGTGATAGGTGATAGTCTTCTTTCCCTATCAAATGACAGTCCCATTCTTTAGCCATCTTCTAGCTTCAACTCCTGCCCCACCACAACCATTTATCAATGGGTATGATCTTCTGAGACAGAAAGAAAATTAGTTAAGTCACTTTACTCTGCAAATAATATATTTTCATCCATATCAGAGATAAATGAAATAATTAGAAAGTTCATTGAAAAGCACAGAATCAGAACCTGGTCTGGTTTCTTACTAATTCTGTCTTACTTGCAATGATAGCCTTACTGCTTTTATAATCCAATAGGAAGATGCTCCTTGTAGTCTTGCCTGTAGACATACAAGTAATATCTTCTTAACCTTCACTGGGGTTTCTGATTAAATGATACCTCCCTGTCCATGATATCTAAATTAGAAGCCTACTAGTCTCTTTACATCTAATTGGCTTTGTATTTATCTACATTAATACTACTATATATAATATCATAGTTCTTATTTATTTAGTCAATGTCCATAACCCACAATAAGATAGAGTCACCATGGCAGTAGCCATTTCTGTTTTATTCACTAACATATCATATCATTATGACAGAGTTTGATACTTGGGAGTATTCACCAAATATTGATTATGTAAAAAAATTAGAAAACAAAGTACTAATGATCATTTTTCATTTATAGGCCAACTCTAAAACCCTGTGAAGCCCTCTTTATTTCTATTTTTGATTGTGATGCTTGAAAAAAACACAATTATTAGATATTAATTGCAAATGATAGCATAAGTAAATAATAATTTTCTAGCAACCATCTTCTATAAATGTATCTTACCATATTCTTGTTGTAGGCATGTTAGAACTTTTCTCCGACATGGAACTGTTGGGCTATGGGATATGTACATAGTCTTTGGGATAATGACAAATTATCATCCAAAAGTTTCAGAAAAGAAATAAGTGAAATCTCTTTGCACGCAGGTATTGGATGATGTGAGTACGGCTGGTACATTTGGTCTGTGTATGGAAATGTCACAGAAATTCTCAAGAAAGTCTTCAAAACTATGTACTTATTCTAAGTTTATGAGGCTAATATACAAAACTAAACAATTCACTTTAGCAATGTATAAACATTTGGTAAAAGAATGATTCACACATCCCAGATTAGTGTTTGACATGCTGACCTTGAACAGAAAGCAGGGACTGGAAGTATTTGGCATGGTAGAACCCTAAAAGATACTGGTCATATATTGTTCTCAAGCTAT
>CAJQZJ010031925.1:4237405-4249905 GCA_907164525.1 Lophiomys imhausi | reverse complement strand
AGACTAAGGCTTGGGTCAGCAAGTTGGTTCTTTGGGTGAAGGCACCTGCCCCCGAGCCTAAATGCCTGAGTCTGATCCCGCAGACCTACATGGTGGAAGGAAAAAAAGCAACTCTGATAAGCAGTACTTTGGCTTGCAATATGTGTTATGGAATGCAGCCCCATAGTCATACAAAATAAATAAATTAAAATGCAGTTAGTCAAACAAGGAAACAGCTAAGGGTGTAAGTACGGTCTTCAGAAATCTGTGTGAATATTGAAATTGTAAATTCAGGCAGGGCTCAGTGGGTGCTTGCTGCCCAAGTATGAGGCCCTGAGATCAGCACCCAGGTAAATGCTGAAGGTGACCACTCATGCCTGTGGCCACAACAAAGTGGTATATGGACACAGGAGAATCTCTGGGGCTTGAAGGCTGGCAGCCTAATTCCAGGTTCAGTGAGGAAGTCTGTCTCAAGAGAGTAAGACTGATGAGAGTGATCAACCAAGAAAACCAATGTCACCCTGTGGGTTTCACATGCCTGCCCACACACACATGCACTTTTTCAATAAACAGGCACAGTCATCACATACACTTAGACCATCCACACATACATATACACACACTGTAAAGGGAAGAAAACACAAACATGAGTTCATATGCACTAATATATTAATACAGCTCACTAAAGAAGGCACCCAATATAAAGAGCTCATAAACTAACGAATACCACTTTATTGTTTTTTTTTCCTTTGAGACACAGTTTCACATAACCTAGGCTGACTTCTAAGTCACAATACAGCTGATGATGACCTTTAGGTCCTGACCTTCCTGCATCCAAAAAGATCAAAGGCATGAGTCATCATGCCCAATTTATACAGTGCTGTGGATTGAACCTACGACTCTGGGCACGTTAGGCAAGCACTCTACCCACTAAGCTATATCCCACCCTGTATATCTTAATGATAATGAATATTCCCTCATCAATTTAAAATTATTTTCACTCAATGGCATAATTCATTTTAGAATCTTATTCTGTCTGTATTTCAATATCATCACAAAGTGTGGCTTTTGCTTAGATCATGTTTATGATAGAAGACTCCATGTTGGTCTTCATCCAATATTTAATGACCTGGTGTCAGAACTGGAAATGCTGTTTCCTATGACCTCCTATAGTTCCAAAGGCAGAGGCACTTCATTCGTTCTGAAATTCTTGATTTTTCTCGTGATTTTTCTTTCTCCTCTCCTGTGAAACACACCCCTCAAAAATGTACCCTTTTCTGAGAGATAACACTGGGATTTCAAGAATTATAAATACAGAAACAAGAATTCTCTAGTATATAATTTTTATGGACAGTAATAAGGCTTACATACCATGGGATTTGAAAGGCCTTTACTGATAAAGGCCTTCTAATGATTCTAAAGTAACTAATGAATTATAAGAAGTGATGCAGGCAAAGGTAGAAATAGAGTTCACTGCCTAGAATTTTACCCAAGAATCACAGGGACATATTTGAACACCTCTTTACTTTTAATTGTCTCTTGTTGGCTGAGCAAATGCCCAGGACAACCTGAAAGGGCCTAATGTCTTTGTGACAGCGTGGAATGTTCTTGTGTTATTGGTTCAACATAGACTCGATTTATTCCTATACCTCTGACACTGAATGCAAAAATACAAAAATGTAAGATCCTTGATCCTTGCCTAGGATCCCTCTCCCACAGAGGGGACATGCAGGGACACTTTACTCCTTCACTCATAGGCATGAACCCGAAGTGTCTGTCAATCTTCAATTAGCAGGGATTCTAGTAGACTTTACAATACCAGTAGTTGGGCAATTAGATCTATTGCAACCGAAATGGTTCCAAAAATCAGTGCATTGTGATAAAGCCACAGTGAATTATTTTTCTACTGTACACTTAAAAAGTGAGCAAACTTTGAAACATTGCCTCATTTCGAGTTGGCCAAAAAAGAAGATAGAGACAGAGGGAGAGCAACAGAGACTGACAGACAGATACCAGATACGGGGTGGGGGGGTGGGGGGGGACGTCGGAGAGAGACAAAGAAGGGGGAGAGAGAGACACTAGGTCATGACACTACTGTAATTTACAATATGGCTGTAAGAGACAATATGGCTGTAAGAGATCCTGCTGTTGCAGGTCCTGTCACATGAAGCAGGGTGGAGGAGGGTACACTGAGCACATCTACTGTCCCTTAGCAAGCACATTTACCAAAACTGAGTAACCTGACACATGTGCCAACAAGGCTGGAACACATAGTCCTGCTTAGATCTGAGCTCCCGTTTTCTGGAACAAAAGCCGTGATGGTAAAGGAGGGAAGACGCTGAGCTAATGACTTGAAGTCCCCCAATGCTTCGTACCATCTCACTCTTGATAATTGTCATAGCAGTGCGACCAGATATTTCACACAAATGCCGTATTTTAGGTTTTCACATGATTGAGATCAAAAGCAGCCTTTTATGAACCCCCCCATAGCTTACAGTGAACCTTTAGAAATAATTTTATTTCTAAATGTATGCCCTCCCACTAGCATTAACATTTATTCCTGAATTCTACAGAATGGAAAGGAATGGAGGGAACAGAAGATATCAAATATTTTAGAAAAGCTTCAGGTCTCACATTTAGTGCATGATTTAAATTTAATTAAACATGATTTTGTTTTTCAGAGTCAAAAGGTTAAGCATCTGCCATTTATTTATAGTTCTGGATAAAATTATTTTAATTTTTTTCTTTTTTATACAGATGCCCCTTCCTATTCAGTACTTGAAATAACTCACCTTTTCACTTCTCAAATGTGATTTACTTCAGAACAGAAGCATAGACATGCAGAAGAAGATATTCCTGAGTAATTCAAAACTGTGTGGCCATATCCTCTTTTTGGTGACGATGACTACTATATTCATGGACAAACATGTCCGACCACACACTACAGCATGAATAGTTACTTTTTTGATTAAAAAAAAAAACTAACTTGATTTTACCATAGGCAGGAATATTTCTTTTAAGGTGGAATTTTCAAGCACTTTTTTTTTTTTACTCGAGAGTAGTAAAAGGGTCCTAGTAACTGGGCATACTTTTACTGAAGGCATCAGAAAAAAAGCTATTAGAGAAAAGCTTATATTAGGATGATTCATTATCTCTCATTGGAAGACCTAGAAGAGCCAACAATTATAGTACAATTGTTTATCAACACATCCATCAGTGACCCAGATCTTCCATTGTCTGGGTCTAGTATCTTTAGCCTACTCTCACAGTGACTAAACAGCTGTTTCAGCTCCATTTAGCATTACCAAGTACATGGTGGGGAGAAGAATATAGTAAAAGACTTGTCCTTTATATAAAGAAGTTTTCAGAAGATATATAAGTAGAGATTTATTGTATGATTGATATACATTCTTAGATAGATGATAGATAAATCATAGATACTTATAAGGTATATAAATGCATAGATGACGGAGATACTTATAAGATGTATGTATAATATAGATGAATGATAGGTGATAGATAGATAGATAGATAAAGTGATTGCTTAATCAATAGATGATAGATAGCAGACAGATGGATAGATAGATGATAGACACTTAAAAGGTACACCCAGAAAACAATAAGATTCCCTTAGTCTCCACTGAAAAAATTGAAAGTAAAGTTGGCCCATCTAATCATCACTCCTATAGTAGTATATCACACAGTTTTAAACTTAGGATATCAGACAAGAGATACCACAAACTTCACATATCTTAAATAGAGTTCAACATTTCAAATGCTATCTAACAAATAAGGCCTTTCCTTTTTACCCTCCAGCTGAAGACTGTAGTGAGAGAAGCTTGCACTAAGTCCTGTCTGATGTATATGGACTTGATGGAAATACTCTTTAGGCTTAAGGTGTATCCAGCCAGAATGGGAAGTAAGGGAAAACATGCAAGAATTATGAACTCACCAAGTCAATAATGAAATGATCTCATATTTAGCTGCCTGCAAAGATAACTGAAGAAACATTAATCTCTGATATTTACAAAAGTGACATAATCTCATAGGGTATTTAAACATATTGACTCTCATGGTAATGCTAAGATATGTTCCAACTTGGTATAGACCATGTTGGAACATGATGTGTTGAGGGTAGTAATCATCATCTAAGTTCTGGTGAAGATGCAGGACTGCTTATTAGAAATTAGTGCTTCAATGGGCCTGTGACAGATACATTACCCTGCCACATTAGTTATACCAGCCATTCCGACAGGAGTAAGATGGAATCGCAAAGTAGTTTTGATTTGCATTTCCCTGGATGGTAAGAATGTAGAACCTTTCTTTAAGTGTTTCTAAGCCATTTGAGATTTCTCTATTGAGAATTCTCTATTTAGATATGAACCCAATTTTTTATTAGATAATTTTGTATATGTACATATATATATATATATATATAGTTTCTTAACTTCTTTATGTATTTTAGATATTAGTTCTCTATTAGGTGTGGATCCGGTAAAAAGTCTTTTCTCATTCTATAGGATGCCACTTTGTCTCATTAACAGTGTCCTTTCCCTTACAGAAGCTTTTCAGTTTTATTGGGTCCCATTTATTAACTGCTGATCTTGGTGCCTGCATTATCAGTTCTTTGTTCAGAAAGTAGTCTCCTGTGCCAACACATTCAAAGATATTCCCCATTTATTCTTCTATCAGATTCAGTGTGTCTGATTTTATGTTGAAGTCTTTAATACACTTGGAGTTGAGTTTTATTCAGGGTGATAAACATGAATCAATTTTCATTCAACATACAGACATTCAGTTAAAACAGCACCATTTTTTGAAGATGCTGTCTTTTTCCAGTGTGCATTTCTGGCTTCTTTATCAAAAATCACATGTCCATACGTATGTGGATTTATCCCTTGGTCTTCAATTCAATTTCACTGATCAACATGTCTGTTTTTATGCCAATATCATGTGGCTTTTGTTACTATAGCTCTGTAGTACAACATGAAAACAGAGATGGTGGTACCTCCAGAAGTTCTTTTATTGTTTCAAGATTGTTTTAACTCTCCTGAGTTTTTGTTTTTGTATATGAGATTGAGAATTGTCCTTTCACGATTTGTAAATAATTCTATGGGGATTTTGATGGAGATTGCATTGAATCTATAGATTGCTTTGGTGGGATGGCCATTATTATTGTATTAATCCTACCAATCCATGAGCTTGGGAGATCTTTTAATATTATGATATAGTCTTCAATATTTTTTTATTTCAAGATTTGAAGTTTTTGTTATACAGGTCTTTCACTTGCTTGGTTAGATTTACTCAAAGATATGTTCTATTATTTGAAGCTATTGTGAAAGGTGTTGTTTCCAAGATTTATTTTTCAGTCCATTTCTCATTTTTATATATAAGGACTACAGTTTTTTTGGTTAATCTTGTACCCAGCAACTTTGCTGAAAGTTGTTTATTAGCTGTAGGAGTTCCCTGGATTTCCTTTGTGCCTGTAGTTATGCCCCCTTTTCATTACTGATATTGTTAATGTAGATATTCTCTCTTTGCCTTTTAGTTAGTTTGAGAAGGGTTTGCCTATCTTGTTAATTTTCTCATAGAACCAACTCTTTGTTTCATTGATTCTTTGTATTATTCTGTTTCCATTTTATTGATTTCAGTCCTCAATTTAATTATTTCTTGCTATCTACTCCTCTTAGATATGTTTACTTCCTCTTGTTCTAGAGATTTTTTTTTAATAATTGAAAAAATATTTTATTTTTACAATTAAATTATATAAATATATATATGACTTTTTGAATCTAAGTTGTCTATTGCAGAGACACATACATATTTACCAATATAGTAAAACAATCATGTGAAATTTTATTTTCTACTCAAAGGATTTTACTTCAGAGTCATGAAACTTATTTTATGTAGTAACTTTAGATATTACTAGATATTGAAATTGGGAACTGAAACAAAAGTATATGGGTTTGGAACATTGCTCGTATTTAAATTCTATAGCTTGAAACGACTAAACACTAAAGTCTACATAAAGTAAAAAGAACTAAAAGTTGTTACTTTTCTTTTTTTCCTTTATTTTTTATTTCTTCAAGTTACATCTCAATCGCAGTCCCCTCCCTATTCTCCCTCCAGTCCCACCCTCCCACCCTCAACCCCCCATTCTCTTCCCTTTTTTTTTCTTTTAAGTTTAAGGTATATCTTATTTCCCCCTACAGTTTCTCCTTTCAGTCCAACAAATGGCTCTTTCTCTTATAATAATAAATACAATACAGTACAACAGAGGTAATTAGGCCACAGTTATGAGGGTTATATGGCTTAACGTACATTCCCAATGACTAGTCCATATGTATTTGGTACCTGACTTTAACATTCTACTATCTAAACATCTCCATGAGTTTAAAGTTCTATATCTGACTCAACATTCATACTAATTGCAACACAATTTTAAAAGTATCTTCTTAGATGTATAACACTCTCTTAACTTCTAAACAACTCAAAATTTAATTATGAGACTTTATCTATCTGTTCTTCAATCACCTCAGAGACCTGAGAGGGATAAATATATCTGATTTTATAGGAAGTACAGGGTCTGCAGCTTCCCAAACTAAGAAATGACATACTAGTGGCTGCCTGGACAGTTCCCATTTTCTCTCCATACATTACAGCATCGCTCTTCAGTTGTTTGGCCCCGCTTCTCTGACAGACATTGATTGTAGAGCAGGGGTTATGAAGGAATTACCTACCCTGTCTTGGCAGAGCTAGGCTGTCGACTTACCTGCTTCCAGATTTTGTCCTTTTTGGACAGCATTCTGTCTACATTTGGAGCAAGGAGCTTTTCCTACCAAGAGATAGGCTTGCGACTAATTCAATCATCTCCCACTGGAGACTCTTCGATGCTCATCTTCCACTTGGAGGAGAATAGGGGGTGCTGTCAGGAGTTGATATGTCTTGATATAAAAAAATCTAAAGTTACAAAAACATCGTTGAATGCCATATTCTGCAGATCTTTTGAGGTTTTTGAAGAGGCCCCATCTATCTCTTATATTAGGGCAAGCAGATGTTGCTTGTCTCTTAGCAGGTCTATTTCTGATTAGCTTAGCAAGTAACTATAATAGGCTGTCATAGTACCTAACAGAATGACTAGCTTGCATAACCATTAGTTTGCATTTCTTACTTATCCTAAACAGTTCATGACAGTTAGTAGTAAAAGGCCGACACATCACATTTCATTTTTTTTCTTTACCTCCTAACCCTTCCATTCCATTTCTCTGGGGTGGGGTGTCCTTATATAACAGTCCCTCATCTCAGTTGAGAGGTCGTATGAGGGCCAAGAGCCTCTTCATTCATTGGGGATCTATGAAGCAGTACCATCAGTGAAAAGTGTTTCGTTGCCTGGGAGAGAGAACTACTAAACAAACAAATCAATAAGCATACAATAGATAAAAAAGACTAAAAAATAGAAAAAAATATAACTAATATATAAAAAATAAATAAAAATTAAAAATTAAAAATAAGAAGTCTATGTCCAAGTTCCCTTTGGTGTGTTAGTTGTAGTATTGATACCTTCTACTATATAGCTAAAATCCTACTATAAGTGAATAGATGCCATATGTGTCCTTCTGAGTCTGGGTTAGTTCACTCAGGATGAGCTTTTCTAGTTCCATCCATTTGGCTGCAAATTGCATAATTTCATTGTTCCTGATAGCTGAATAATATTCCATTGTGTAGATGTACCACAGTTTTTTAACCCATTCTTCGGTTGAGGGACATCTGGGTTGTTTCCAGTTTCTAGCTATTACAAATAAGGCTGCTATAAACATAGATGAGGAAACTTCCTTATGATTCCGTGAAGAGGCATTTGGGTGTATACCCAGAAGTGGTATTGCTGGGTCCTGAGGCAGAGCTATTCCAAGTTTTCTAAGATATCTCCAGACTGACCTCCATAGTGGTTGCACAAGCCTGCACTCCCACCAGCAAGGGAGTAGGGTACCCTTTCTCCACACCCTCGCCAGCATGTGCTGTCATTTGAGTTTTTGATCCTAGCCATTCTGAAAGGTGTGAGATGGAATCTCAGAGTCTTCTTGAGTTGCATTTCTCTGATGATTAAGGATGTTGAGCATGTCTTCAAGTGTCTCTCAGCCATTAGGGATTCCTCCTTTGTGAATTCTCTATTTAGCTCTGTCCCCCATTTTTTGATTGGATTATTTGGTTTCTTGGCATTTAATTTCTTGAGTTCTTTGTAGATTTTGGATATTAGCCCTCTGTCAGATGTGGGTTGGTGAAGATTTACTCCCAGTCTGTAGGCTGCCGTTTTATTCGAATGACAGTGTCCTTTGCCTTACCGAAGCTTTTCAGTTTCATTAGTCCCATTTATTGATTGTTGATCTCAAGTCCTGAGCTGTTGGTGTTCTGTTCAGGAAGTTGTCGCCTGTGCCAATTAGTTCGAGGGTTTCTCCCCCTTTATCTTCTAGTATATTTAGTGTGACCGGCCTTATGTTAAGGTCTTTGATCCACTTGGACTTAAGTTTTGTACAAGGTGATAAGTATGGGTCTAGCTTCATTCTTTTACAAATAAACATCCAGTTGGACCAGCACCATTTGTTGAAAATGCTGTCCTTCTTCCATTGTGCCGTTTTGGCTTCTTTGTCAAAAATTAGGTGGCCATAAGTGTGTGGGTCTATTTCTGGATCTTCAATTCGATTCCATTGATCTACTGGTCTGTTTCTATACCAATACCATGCTGTTTTTAGAATTATTGCTCTGTAGTACAGCTTGAAATCTGGGATGGTAATACCTCCAGATGTTTTTTTATTGTACAGGATTGATTTAGCTATTCTGGGCTTTTTGTTGTTCCATATGAAATTGAGACTAGCTCTTTCCAAGTCTATAAAAAAATGTGTTGGTATTTTGATAGGAATTGCATTGAATCTATATATTGCTTTTGGTAGGATGGCCATTTTTATTATGTTAATCCTACCTATCCATGAGCATGGGAGATCTTTCCATCTTCTAAAGGCCTCTTCCATTTCTTTCTTCAAGGGCTTGAAGTTCTTGTTGTACAGGTCCTTTACTTGCTTGATTAGAGTTACCTCCAGGTATTTTATGTTGTTTGTGGCTATTGTGAAGGGGGTTGTTTCCCTTATTTCTTCCTCAGCCCATTTGTTTGTTGTATAAAGAAGGGCTTCTGATTTTTTTGAATTAATTTTGTATCCAGCCACTTTGCTGAAGGTGTTTATCAGCTGTAAGAGTTCTCTGGTGGAATTTTTGGGGTCGCTTATGTATACTATCATATCATCTGCGAATAGGGCTAATTTGACTTCTTCGTTTCCGATGTTTATCCCCTCGATGTCCTTTAGTTGTCTTATTGCTCTAGCAAGAACTTCAAGTACTATATTGAAGAGATATGGTGAAAGTGGACATCCTTGTCTTGTCCCTGAGTTTAGAGGAAATGCTTCAAGTTTCTCTCCATTTATTTTGATGTTGGCCACTGGCCTGCTGTATATTGCCTTTATTATATCTAGGTACGGCCCTTGTATGCCCGTTCTCTCCAGAACTTTTATCATGAAGGGGTGTTGAATTTTGTCAAATGCTTTTTCTGCATCTAGCGAGATTATCATGTGGTTTTTTTCTTTCATCTTGTTTATATGGTGAATGACGTTGATAGACTTTCATATGTTGAAGCATCCCGGCATCCCTGGGATGAAGCCTACTTGATCATGGTGTATGATACTTTTGATGTGTTCTTCAATTCAGTTTGCTAGTATTTTATTAAGTATTTTTGCATCTATGTTCATGAGGGAGATTGGTCTGAAGTTCTCTTTCTTTGTTGGGTCTTTGTGTGGTTTAGGAATCAGGGTGACTGTGGCCTCATAGAATGAGTTTGGCAATGTTCTTTCAGATTCTATTTTGTGAACGAGTTTGAAAAGTATTGGTGTTAGCTCCTCTTTGAAGGTCCGGTAGAATTCCATGCTAAAGCCATCTGGCCCTGGGCTTTTTTTGGTTGGGAGATTTTTAATGACTGTTTCTATTTCCTTAGGGGTTATAGGGCTGTTTAATCTGTTTATCTGATCTTGATTTAGCTTCGGTAGGTGGAATCTATCAAGAAAATTGTCCATTTCACTTAAGTTTTCAAATTTTGTGGAGTATAGATTTTTAAAGTAGGATCCAAATATTCTCTGGATTTCCTCAATGTCTATTGTTATTTCTCCCTTTTCATTTCTGATTTTGTTGATTTGTGTTTTCTCCCTCTGTCTTTTAGCTAATTTGGCTAAGGGTCTGTCTATTTTGTTGATTTTCTTGAAGAACCAACTCTTGGTTTCATTGATTCTTTGTATAGTTCTTTTTGTTTCTAAGTTGTTGATTTCAGCCCTAAGTTTGATGATCTCCTGCCTTCTGCTCCTCTTGGGAGTGTTTGCTTCTTTTTTTTCCAATTCACCCAGTTTAGCTGTTAATTCACTAATATGAGCTGTCACAATTTTCTTTCTGAAGGCACTTAATGCTATGAACTTTCCTCGTAGCACAGCTTTCATTGTGTCCCATAGGTTTGGGTATGTTGTGTCTTCATTTTCGTTGGATTTTAAGAAGTCTTTGATTTCCTTCTTTATTTCTTCCCTGACCCAGTGGTCCTCTAGTAAAGAGTTGTTCAATTTCCATGTGAGTGTAGACTTTCTGTTGATTCTTTTGCTATTGAAGTCCAGCTTTATTCCATGGTGGTCTGATAAGATACAAGGGGTTATTTCAATTTTCTTGTATTTGTTGAGGCTATCTATGTGTCCAACTATATGGTCGATTTTGGAGAAGGTTCCATGAGGTGCTGAGAAGAAGGTGTATTCTTTTGTGTTTGGGTGAAATGTTCTGTAGATATCTGTTAGGTCCATTTGGTTCATGATCTCTGTTAGACTCAATATTTCTCTGTTTGGCTTCTGTCTTGATGATCTGTCCATAGTTGTGAGTGGGGTGTTGAAGTCTCCCACTATTAAAGTGTTTGGATCGATGTGCGATTTAAGTTTTAGAAGCGTTTCTTTTATAAATGTAGGTGCCTTTGTATTTGGGGCATAGATGTTCAATATTGAGATGACCTCTTGGTGTATATTTCCTTTAATGAGTATGTAATGCCATTCTCTGTCTTTTTTTATTAACTTCAATTGGAAGTCTATTTTGTTTGATATTAGGGTGGCTACTCCAGCTTGTTTCCTGGGTCCATTTGCTTGGAAGACCTTTTCCCAGCCCTTTACTCTGAGGTAGTGTTTATCTTCAATAGTGAGATGTGTTTCTTGTATACAGCAAAAAGATAGGTCTTGTTTATGGATCCAGTCTGTAAGTCTGTGTCTTTTTATTGGCGAGTTGAGTCCATTGATGTTGATGGATATTAGTGACCAGGGGTTGTTATTTCCCATTATTTTGGTATAGCTGGCTGTCCTGTGTTTCTCTTTTGTTTAGTTGCTGTGGAGGTTTCTATTTCTTCTGTTTTCTTGGGTGTAGTTATCTTCTCTGTGTTGGAATTTTCCTTCTAGGATCTTCTGTAGGGCTGGGTTTGTGAGGAGATATTGTTTGAATTTGATTTTGTCATGGAATATCTTGTTTTCTCCTTCTATGTTGATAGAGAGTTTTGCTGGGTATAGTAGTCTGGCTGGGCACCTCTGTTCTCTCAGGGCTTGTAGGACATCTCTCCAGGCCCTTCTAGCTTTTAAGTTTCTGAGGAGAAGTCAGGTGTGATTCTGATGGGTCTGCCATTGTATGTGACTTGGCCTTTTTCTCTTACAGCTTTTAATATCCTTTCTTTGTTCTCTACATTTGAAGTTTCTATTATTATGTGGCGAGAGGAGTTTCTTTTCTGATCTAATCTGTTTGGTGTTCTGTAAGTCTCTTGGATTTTAACTGGCATCTCTTTCTTTAGGTTTGGGAAGTTTTCTTCTATGATTTTGTTGAAGATATTTCCTGGACCTTGGAGTCGGGAGTCTTCTCTTTCCTCTATGCCTATAATTCTTAGGTTCTGTCTTTTCATTGAGTCCTTGATTTTTTGGATGTTGTGGGTGAGAGATTTTTTAGCCTTCTCATTTTCTTTGGATGTTGTACTGATTTCTTCCATCGAATCTTCCATGCCTGAGATCCTGTCTTCCATCTCTTGCATCCTGTTTTTCATACTCACATCCGTAGTTCCTGTTCTCTTCTCTTGATTGTCCATTTCCTCTTTTAACTCTGACTGTGTTTTCTTTATTGTTTCCATTTCTGTTTTCATGTCTTGAATGGCAGTGTTCCTTTTTCTACATTTCCTTCTCCAGTTTGCTTGTTTTTGTCTGGAGATCTTTCATTGCTTTATCCTTTTCCTGTTCAAGCTGAGTCACCTTGGCTTGGAGCTCTTTAATGATGTTATTCGTTGTTTTGACTTGTAGAATTGTGGCTTCTTTGAATTCCTTCATTTTCATGTGTTTCAGTTGTGGTGAGGTGGTTCGGGCTGGACGGAATAGCGTTGCTTTCTTTTGTTGGAGACATTTCGCTCTGTTTTTTTTTTTTTTTTTTTTTTT
>CAJQZJ010031925.1:4213238-4236073 GCA_907164525.1 Lophiomys imhausi | reverse complement strand
TTTTTTTTTTTTTTTTTTTTTTTTTTTTGTCTCTGGCCTCTGGCCATGAGGATTTTTTTTTTTTTTTTTTGCTGTCTTCTGGACTTGGGTCCAAAGGGGGCACTGTGGTGTAGGAGTTTCCTTACTCCACCCCTATAAGGAGAGTCATTCAGTCCAGTCTCCCAGGTGGGGACCTAATTAATTCAGGTGGTGGAGCTGTGCACAAGTAAGCTCTGATTCCCCACCAGAAGGGCCCTTACTAGTACAAAATTTCGATATAGGACAGTTTCAAATATCTCACAGTTTGCCCGGGGTTGGTTCCTGTAGGGGGTAAATCTGCAATTCAGCTCCAATAGCCTTGCCGCGCCCGAGGCTTGGAAGCTGGCCTGTGAAGTCACAGACTGGGATCTGAAGGTGCTTTGCAGTGGAGCTACTTCACTTCCAAGGGTTGCAACCTTTTCCAAATAATTGGATCCTCTGTGTGAGATCTGGGAGTGCCCAGCAGGGTGGGGAATTATCTCTGCATGGTTTGTGAATCTGCCAGCTGGGTATTAGGTTGGAACTTACCTGGTATTTCTTCTTTTGGGGGGATGGGTTATCCCGATTCCCAGGTCCAGAGGCTTCCTAGCATGTCCGAGAGTTGGAAGGGGCGTCTTGCCCAGGCATCATCCGTGGTCCCTGTGTAGCTGGGTGAGATTTAGAAGGGGTCGTGCCCTTTGTACAGCATCCTGCAACACTTGCCCCCTTGTGACTGTTGACCCTGAAATCAAAATATGTCCGCGCCGGCCGCCGCCATCTTGGATCCCCTTTTTTCTAGAGATTTCAGGGGTTCCATTAAGTTGTTAGTATGAGATTGCTCCAATATTTTTTAATTGTAATCACTTGGGCATGTTGTGTATTTGGTTTTATTGAATTCTAGATAGTCAAATTTCTTTCTATTTCTGTCTTGACCCATTTTTCATTCAGTAGAGTTGTTCAGTTTCCATTAGTTTATATATGTTCTGTTATTTCTGTTGTTAGTCATATTCAGCTTTAATCCATTGTTGTCTGATAGGGTGCAGGGAGTTATGTCATTTTTTTTTTAATGAGACTTGCATTGAGTTCAAGTATGTGGTCATTTTTGGAGAAAGTACCATGAGATACTGAGAAGAAGGTATATATTAATTTATGTTTGGGTGAAATGTTACATAAATATCTGGTAGGTCTATTGGTTTATAACATCTGTTAGTTCCAGTATTCTTTGCTTGGTTTTTGTCTGGATGACCTGACAGTTGGTAAGAGTGGGATAGTGAAGTCTCTTACTATCAGTATGTGTGATTTAAGCTGTGGTAATGTTTTGTTTTCATTTTGTTTTGTTTTGCTTTAACAGAAGTGGGTGCCCTTGTGTTTAGGGCATAGATGCTAAGAATAAAAATGTCTTGGTGGATTTTTCTTTTGATGAATATGCAGTGTCCTTCCCCATCTCTTATGATTAACTTTGTATTGAAGTCTATTTTGTTAGATATTAAAATGGCTACACCACCTGGCTTGTTAGGTCTATTTTCTTGAAAAATCTTTTTACAACCCTTTACCCTGAGGTAATGTCTATCTTTGGTGTTGAGGTGTGCTTTTTGTATGCAGAAGAATGATAGATCCCATTTTCACATCTATTCTGTTTGTCTACATCTTTTTATTGGGGAATTGATACCATTGATATGAGAGATGTCATTGACCAATAATTGTTAGTTCCTGGTATTTTGTTGTTGTCATGGTGGTGGTGTATGGGTATAGGTGTGTGTGTTTCCTTGGTTTTACTAGTGTGAGAGTATTGTTTTCTCTGTTGTGATGGGTATAGTTTGTTTCCTTGCTTTGTCTTTTTTTCTTTCTAGCACCCTCAGTAGGGTTGGGTTTGTAGATATATATTATTTAATTTGATTTTATCATGAAATATCTTATTTTCTCCATCTGTAATGACCGAGGCTACATCTAGTGTCCTGTTGCAATGCTAGGGCATTGGGTCTGGGGGGAACAGAGTGAATGGAGAAGGTTTTGTAGATGAGCTTTCTCAGATAGAAGAAATATTTTGTGTTCCTAGTTTGCTCAACATTTCATCAGAGACAAATTTTCAAGTTTGCCAGATTCTTTTTTTCTCATGTTGAGATGGTCACATGCTCTGTTCCTATTTTAGTTTTTAGTCTGTCATTGAAATGATTACACAAATTTACATGAATATTTTCAAATATTAAGTCATTCCTGAGGCCTAGGCATGCTGGTATAAACCTAAAATCTCAGTAATTGGGAGGGCCAGGCAGAAGGATCAAGAATCTGAAACCAGCCTGGGCTACATAGCAAGATCTTGCTCCCCAAATAAACAAATAAATATAAGTCATTGTTTTGGGTAATAAAATATATTTGGTAATTTGTTATTTATATTCTTACATTATAGTGAATTTTAATTGCTAAAATTTCATATCTATAATTGATCAAAGATACTCTCTACCTTTTTTAATTTTAATTTTAATTTTTTGAGGCAAAGTATGTAGCTCAGGATAGCTTCACAGCCACTATTTGCCCATGCACATGAGTATATATTTATTCGGAGACAAGATATCCACAGCAAGTCTCTTCCTCTGTTGCATTCTACTTTATTTTTGAGACAGGGTCCCTCACTGGACCTATAACTCACCAGTTATCTAGAGTGGAAGACAGAAAATGCTCAGGATCCTCTGATCTCCTTTCACAGTTCTATGAACGTGACTCTAACTCACTGGGAATTGGTCAAGGCAGCAGAGGGAGTATTAATATGTAGCTAGTCAAGCTCTTCTATAGTCAAAATCTTTCTTGTACTTGAATCAACACCCTCTTTGTTGTGAAGTTGTTCAGTTCATTGATAATAACAGGCCCTAGTCCCAAAACTATATGAGCATCAGGTACTATATCCTAGTAATTATTTTATGCTCTTCTTTCCTTAACATTCTCAATGTTGATTTAAATTTTAAGTGTATCTGTCAGGTATAAATCCACTTGCAGAGACATGTCCTTATCAATGAGTAAGACAAATAATTCCCTGCCCGTTATCATCCTATTCCCTAAAATGCTCTATATATTAAACAATTTTATGTCCATAGGTATGAACACCTCACCTCACATCCATTCAAGGAACATGTTATATAGACAGTAAATACTTGATCACTCTTGGGGCTAGAAGTACACACCACATGAGGGGTAAAGGTGGATCTGGGGATGGGGTTGAATTAGGGAATAGTATTTACTATCTCTGAAAGCAGTTGGGGTCATTTGGGCAGGAAATTAAAGACCAATGCATGACTAAAATGTGGCACAGAATGGTGGGATTGGAAGCAAGATGGTCCTCTAATTTATTCATTTCACATTAGGTCATACTTAGTTACATACAAGAATATTATTTCAATGTAGAACTTCTTCAGACATTGGATTTTGGAGTTTGCATCTCTGTATGACCCAGTGGGTTACATATTTTAAAACATGCACATATTTCCATATACTTATGTCATATCATACTTATACCCTTCTGTATAAGTTGATTAAGTGATGTTCATACTTCCTTAATTGACAAATAGTTTCACCTGTGGTTTTGAAAATTAATAGGTCTATAAACTCTGAATCAGACATCCTCTCTTTTCATTGTTCCTCTAATAAATATTTCTTATCCATTATCCAAATCATCTGTAGAGTAAATGTAGTACCATCTCGTCTGAGTTCCTAAGTATGTGAGGGAGGAAGAGTGAAGGAGGTTTCCATAATTAGAAACTAATACTAATTGTTTTCCAGGACCAATAAAAGTAGACAATCATAAAAGAAGATAATTTGATACAGTAGAGCAAGTTCAGGCCTGAGAAGGACATATTGTCTCACTCTATTGTAGGCATAACTTATAACTATTTATTAATATCTATTAACACCTACCAACCCACCAACCCTATGCACTTTGGAAGGATACTTCTCAAGTGCTGTTTATCGGGGCAATGCCTCAGCCATTAGGACTAATCAGTCAATGGGAATACAGGAAGAATTTCAATCTATCTGCAGAAACACAGCAATCAGCAAGCTGCAGTGGCACCTTGGCCTCTTAAGTCTATCAGGGTTTTCCAAACCTCCTCTTGGCCTTCGTGTGGCCTTGGCTCTGGTGCCAAGATTGCTGCATTGCATTATGACCTAGACTATGATCATAGTCCCTCTTCAGGCCTTTGACAGCCCTCCACTTGAATCTGGGCCTTTATCATCTACAGTGACACTGGCAGTTGTGTGTTGCCCCCGCCCACACACACCTTGGTGTCTGGCAGGTCTTGGGCTTTGGAAGCCACACCCTTTTTTGGGGCACTGTCTGGAGACTTTTGAAGTGAAGCAATGATGGGCAGTGATGTGAAGCAATGCTAAGCAAAAAATACTCTCTTGAGTTTTCTGGGCCTTCTTTTTTATGTGCTCTCCCTAATTATGCACCAGGATGACTTGTCATTGGCCATCCTCATGCCCTCCTCCTGAAGTACACCTGTTCCAAGATCACAGGCTCCCCCAGGATGATCACATGCTCTCCCAGATGCACCTCACAGGTGCATATCATTTAGGCTGATTTTTTATGCCCCTTTTATGAAACTGCTTTTTTTCAGAAAGACTACCACAACTTTTACATATTAATTCAACATAACTGTGTTCAAAATAAATGCAAACATTCACCATACTCTATGTATCATTTCAGAATTCAGAAAGAAAAAGAAACCCTCTGGGGACATGGCTCAACACTTAAAAGTGCATATCTGCATATCTGAAACACTGGCTCCAGAGAATCTGACCACTCTGGGCTCTGAGGGCATCTTCAGTCATGTGCACAACACACACACAGGCACACACATAACTAAGAATGAAACTAAATTAAAAGTAAATTTTTAAGAAGTAGAGGAAATAGGATTCACTTCCAGACACCAGAATTCAGAACTCACTGTGCTTAAAAATATCTAGAAACTCTTTCATCCTTTTCTTCTTGTTCTAGGTTCCACATGTATACCCTTATCCAGAATGCATTTAGGTTCAACCAATAATGATGTAGAAGAGGAGATGAATTCCACAGCACAGAACCTGAAGTGATAGTCTAAGACATCTACAAAGCTTCATCCATGGTGGGTGGGTACCAAGTCCTTAGATACATCCTCTAGCCAGGACCCCATATCCCCACAGGCAAAAAGCAAAGGCCTCTTCAGAGACATAGTCATGGGATCTTATGATATAATAGAACAGTGGCTCTATCTGGTGCAAAATTTTATTATTCTTTCAGACAGGAGCATAGTTCACATGGCAAATATCAATCATTTCTAAATTTTTTGTCAGACTCACTATCACAAATATCACCCCAATTATTATTAGTCGAAAAAGTAGTAATTTCTGTTTTTAAAAGTGATTGGTTTTGAATAATTTTATCTTTAATTGGGTGTGAGTGTAAACACTTCCCCTTAATGCCATGGGACCATGAATGCAAGTGACAGAAAGAAGTGCACTGTATTTACTGACAGTAAATAATGGATGATGGAGGACCTATGTTTAAAAGTAGGCAAATTTAATTATGTGCTTAATTCTACTCTAAACCCAACTTCTTGTTGAAACAGGTTTAGACTTGTCTCCATGAATTGTATAAAGCGCATTCATTTCTTCTTTTTCCCCTCACCTCACTGTCCTTGCAAAGGCAGCAGTGACAACAGACATCATGTTCAGAGCAATGAGCAAAATCTGTCTCCTTTTCCTTAATTAGTCAGGAGTCTTGCTTCATAAGCAGTAAGTGGTCTCTCTTCTGTTTCCCAAAATTGTTGCTTAATGGTGGAGAATTCTAATCTTTTCTCTTTTAGGAGTCTGTGGTTTTAAGTTCAGCCTCCCGGCCTCTTCATTATTGCTGAACTCAGCTCTTCTGGTTGCAAGGATGTTTTAATGCTTCCCTTCTCCATCTTTCTTAAAAATAACATTTCTCTATAAAGCATCTAATGTCATCACTGAGCAAATGGAATCTCCCCTCACCCCAAAACAAATTCTTTCCAATAGAAAGTGAATAAATGGAGTCTAGCAATGTTACTTTTCCCTCTGAGTGATTTCTTTAAATGTATTCCCTGCTTTCCTGCAGCTACCTGGCATTTTTGCTTTATTGCAGCCAGAAAGTTGAAAGGCATTGCTTTTAAATATCTTGAAAATTTTTCACTGATAAGAAAAGGTGGTAGAAATCACTTTTAAGTGAATAGTAACACACACATCACAAATCAGGCATTTTGATACCATCTAAGTTCACACCATGTGGTATGATGAACTGTGATAACTGTGTCTTAGCTGGGATTCCAGGAAACGTGGAAGAAATTTAAGGAAAACTTAGGATTGTTTGGGTTACGGTATGGGATGCATTCTCTGGGCATCTCTCTCCCTCTCTCTCTCTCTCTCTCTCTCTCTCTCTCTCTCTGTGTGTGTGTGTGTGTGTCACTCTCTTTCTTCTCTCTCTCTCTCACTGTGTGTGTGTGTGAGAGAGAGAGAGAGATAGGCAATAAGTAAATAAAAATAGCTGAAATTAACATAGTTGCTATATTAACTTAGTAATAAAATTAAATATGCCAGAAAAACAATTACAAATATGTGATAGATGTATTTCTCTGTTCACAGACATAAAACTTTACTTGGGTATAATATATTATTGAATAAATTATTTTGTCTTCCAAATGAGAGCATTTTATAGTAATTTTTTTATAGTCTGTTTTCTTTAGTTTAAAAGGTAATGGGAATTGATACCAACTACCTCTGAAAGCAGGAACAGACCACAAAAGATTACTGTTTCAAGATCGAGCAGGAGAGAACTGGCTTTGAAATCAAAGACTTGCCATTGATCAAATCTTTGTTTCTCTAGTGCAAGAGCTTATAAACAACTCCTTATTTTCCCATGGGTCTGAGTGTAGCAGGGCCTAAGAAGAGTGATGAGGGATAAGAGGAGGGGAAGAGAGGACCAACTGGTTCTCATCCTAGAACTGACATTCTGGTGCCATTGCTCTGAACATTGGAACTAGATGTACTCCTAAAAAGTATCTGTAAATGAATCAAGGGAAGTTGGTGATTCAGGAATATCTGGAGCACTGAAGACCTTTGAGACCACAATGTCAGGCATACTGTTTGTTTGTTGTTTTTCTCTTTGTTTCTGTTTCCCTTATAATCGTAAGAATGAGGATATAGGTGTTTGGGTGCACTTGTAGAAGAAAATTAAACTATTTAGGAGCTAAATAATGTGATCTAAAGGAAGAATAGAGTGATGTGTTACACCTTATATAGACTGCTACAGAGCACAGCATGAGATACTATGCAGTAACTCCGAAGCAATAAACATATTCCTGTCATGTTTGTTGCAAATATTTTGGGATGACTATTCAATTTCTAGCCTTCCTGCCTTCTTATAACAAAGATTATATTGATCAAACAAGTGTTACAGAGGAAGAAGTTATTCATTAAAGAATACTATGTGCAAGAATATTTGTTATTAAACCTTGAAAGAGAAGGTGTCATATACATGCCAAGTTCTTTGCTCTTACTGATACTCAGTGGGCTGGGGGAGGAGGACACAAAATTGTCATAAGTTGTCATAACATGCTAATGTGTGAGGATTGAGATGGATTTTATCCATAAAAAAACGGCATTAATCTTTATCTAAAAAATGTTGTGTTGGCAAGTTTATATTTTTCCCTAGAATATTTAGAAGGGAAGGAAAATATCAGCTCCCACGTTCGTTCTTTAAACACAGCCACAGGCCAACTCTGCAAACCAGCCACTCTAATGTGAAATCACTTTCAAAGTTCTAAATGAGTTGTCCCTGCGGTAATAAAGAGGGGACATTTTACAGTATGACAGTATGTAAGACAGCATTGTCAGCTGTAGTTTATTTAAAGCACAAGGCCTGTAACAGGAAAATAATGACTTTAATAAAATTTACTATTGACTTTGTAGGCTAAAATCTTTCTGTCATCAGGAATACAGAAAAACAACCTGTCTGAAACTGTTCAGTAATATATTCCTTTAATATTTCAAAGCAATTTGATTTTTAATATACTCGCTACTTCAGAAGACACTGTAGAATGTGGAAATTAGTATTTTTAATAGAAAGTTGGTATTGCTTACATAAGGAAAAATCAGTAACGACCTATGACACCATCGTTGGAAAGCAACATTTGAAGAGGTTGCAAAAGCAGTCTCTTTAGTTCCTTGAAATACTCTTTTAAGCTGTGTTGCAAATGAACGATTTATGAGTCACCCAATGCCCTCTTTTCCTGAAAGGTATCTTTTAATCATACCACATGATTTCTCAGCTAGAATGCTGAAGAGCTTGCTGGGCATACGTGAAACTCAACAGCATGTTAACAAGGTTGGGGGCATATTTGAAAACTGGGGAAAGTGGGAAACATATAGCCTGATTTTAGTCTCCAGCCAATTCGATTAAACCTGGTATAGATTGTTTGTGGTCTGCGAGAGAGGTCATGCCCATTCTGTGTGAAAGGCTGAAGAAATGCCATTCCTTTAAGGTTTTACATAGTTAAACTGTGGTAAAAAGTTTCCCAACAGTATATGACAGCTTAATTTAGAGGTGAGGCCTTTTAATAAAACCTTATGAAATGAATACTTTGGTTTATGCACTCTGTTTGTGCTCCCCACTGGAGTGCTTAGCATTATGAAGCTGTGGTTACTTGCTTTACTGCTGCAGAATAAGATTGCGAAAGGCAAGCCCCCAGGTTTGTATCAGAAAATACCCAATGAGCAGAGATGCTGATGGTTGAACCTTAATGAGACGTTCAGCTGCTTCTCTATTTGCATTTAACATGCTATTGTACAGTATATTGATTTGAATTACAGGATATTACTTAAACAAAGAAGAAAATTCACAGGGGCTTTTTTACACATAACTTATAGCTTACTTCAAGAGAAATGTCGAATCTCAGAATCACATTTTAGTAAATTTTTCTAAGCTTTCATGATAATAGTAACTTTATAACATAAGCATGCTTTTCTGAATTAAGTATATATGGAGTTCATATTTGGGAGAGAGTACAATAGTAAAAATTAATAAAAATGAGAGACAACAGTTCATTTTCTGTAGAGTTCTATTTCAATGTCATCCAGCATCTCAAAAGCATTCCTGGGAGAGTTAGCTTAAGCCTAAAAATGATTAAGTGGTCAATATATTGGCATTAGAAGATCTAACAGTTCTCGAGGGTAGTCTTTATTCTGACCGCTCCCCCAGTCCTGACTATGAGGTTGATTTTACTACAGGACTGTCCCTGATATAAGAGACAAAATCAGGAAGGTTGGTGTTTTCCTCACTGACCATTCAACAGTTCCCAGAATTTCCAAGCCTTTGGCCTAGCTTCAAGTACTGTACGATTTCTTGAGATATTTTGTTCTTATGCACATGACTGCACAGTTGCAAACATGGTATGCAAACACATGTATGTTGTATGGATGCTGGTGGTTAGTGAATTCTCAAATCTTTGGGAGAGCTACAGGGTGTGCATCTACCAACTGGTGATGACAATGTATATCATGATACACTTGAAAACTGAATGGTCAAGATATAAGCCTGGTGTGCTATGCTATTTAATTCACTTTCCAAGTGTATGGAAGGAAGATAATATTCATAATAATATTCATGACTCAGTTAGTCATAGACAACTTTAATACAGTTAGACAAAATAAGGAGAACATTATTTCATAACTTGTTTAGATGATCACAGGTAGTGCAACTCTTTTTAATAACACCTTGCATATGAAGGCTCGAATTGCACAAGGAAAATGTCTTTGATGACAAGTAGACATGACATAGCTGTTTAAAGAAGTTACTTGTTAAGTTCAAATGTTAATATTTTGGGTTTTTTAGGGTTTCAGGGACTTGTTCTACGGGATGCAGAGTTTTGAAAACTCATAAGAATTATCCTTATATTGACTCCTAAAATTTCTTGGTTCAGATTTCCAAATGGGTTTATAGAAGGCAACAATGATCCTTCTGCACCCTAGTTAATCATTAACTTATCCTTTATATTTAGACTCACCCACTTCAAGTAACAACATAGAGCCTTACAAATCAATTAAGGAATAAATCCAAGTAAAACATTTTGCTTTATTTATTATTTCAATGAGTATTTATTGTGTTTTATTTCTCAGACATTGATTAGAACAAAGCAAAGCCCCTGGCCCAAAGGATCTTTATTTTTCCTATCAACAACAGATAACAGTCCAGACACATAAGTTAATATATCTTCTCAAGTGGCAAAATGATCTATGAAATAAGTAAGTAAAAGTGAGGAAAAGGGGAAAGAAAAAGAAGACAGGAAGAGAGGAAGAATGAAAGGAAGAGATGACAGGAAGGAAAGAAAAGTAAAGAGAAGAAAGGAAGAAAGAAAAGAGATTTTTTTAAAATAAAGGAAAATACCAAGTAGGTAAGAAGGTGGAAGATAGGAGACAAAGTCTGTAGACTAGCCCAGGGATGCTACAAGATGTGCCCCCTTTTCTTTGGGGTACCATTATCATGAGAATATCACCCATTTGATTCCGTAGGTGCTTTAGGAAAAATTAACTGAAAAGAAATCAATGCATACAATGGTTTCAATAATCCCCTCCTCATGTGATCACAAAGATCACGAAGAGAACTGTTCATGTAAAAATTGCATTGTTAAGTTAAAATTCCAGCCAGTTAAGCTGTGTTACACTGTTCCCAATCTGATCACTAATCAGAATGTCGTGAAAGGGGTTGGTATTCCAAATAAAAAAATCTTTCTATGAATTTAAAGATTACAGAAAAAACACTCTGGCATTTCCCTGCATTGTAATAGATTTTTATTTAAAAGAATATACTGGTGACCATATTATAAATGTGTACAATTTAAATATTGAGCATTTTGGAAATTTACAAGGGCCACTTTGACCCAGCGATGGAGGAGAAAGATCCATGTTGGTATTTAAGAGTTTCAACCAAGAGGCCTTGTGATGAGCAGAATGAGCAGAAAGCCCACCACAGTGCAACACATTGCCCTGTGTTTCCCACAGGCTTAGAACTGACCGAGGAAATCCACATAATGAAAGTAAACATCTGACCCTAGAGTGTCTACTTGACATGCACAGAATCTTACACATACAGAATTTTCTAGAAATGTATCATGATGAAAAGCTACAACAGATTTTTACTTTATTTAGTTATAAATTTTATCAAGTACCATTTACCACCTTTGGATATTATGCCTCACATACCAACGCAGGTCATGAGATTTGATTCCTTAGGCTTTATTTATTATCACTCATGGTAACTGTCTTGAAGTCAAGAACATCTCAATCTCCCTTAAAGAGTATTACAGAGAATATTATTTAACAGCTAAGATAGAAAATTCAGTGGCTTTCATAGGTTTATAAACAAGTTTGGCCCATATTTTTATATATGTTCTGTGTTGCAATAATTATGTATTGTAAAGGTTATGGATCAGATGAGCCTACTTACTCTATGTGCAGTAACAGTTATGTATTATAAAGATAGTGAGTTCAATGAACTTATTCTATTGTTTTCAGAGGGCTCATACTCTTATTCTGACACTGCCATTGGAGGTATAATGCTCCATTCTATCTTTTACTATTACTCTTTTTGATTATAATATCCTCCATCCCCATCACCCACAAAGGACTAGGGAACTCAGTTCTTGAGTCATACTTGAGTCTCACTATGTACCTTCATAGATGGTGGAATGTCAAAGTTTTGCATGATTCTGTGACATTATTCTATTAAATAATTTAATAGTGTGGGGTAGAGGTTCATAAGAATGTTGTACTTCTCTGTTATGGGAAAGATAGTGTCTTTGCATAAATTAGGACATTTTTCTATTTTCACTTATATAAATAAACCTTGCTTATTAGCACTCAGCATAAATTATTTGGGATTATGGTAATCATATAATTTTCTGCTCTTTCGTTTTGTTATGCTTCTGCTACAGAATAGCACCTGAAATATCTTTTTAATTAGAAAAGATGTTGGGATGAATATGTTAGAATAAAGGAGTTAAAATCAGAAGCAAGTAATTAAGTTTTAGATTCCTGTTATAAGAACCACTTCCTAGATTTCTTTGGTTTAAACATTGTTGCGGAGAAAATGATAATGACATAAAGAAATAAACACACGTGGTTGGTACTAAAACAACGCCAGTGTCGATAGTTGGATACAGGAGAGACACAGAAACACCCCATTTACAGGGCATGCTCCTTGTGTACTTGAGCTCTCAGATCATAATCGCAAGTTTTTACAGTGATGCCAACAACTGCTCTGTCTGGGTCTGATGGTTTTCCATTGTTCTGACAAAATACCTGAGAAAACAGCTCAAGGGGGTAAAGATTGCATTTAGTTTCACTACATGAGAAGTTCAAATGGTGGTAACCCCATTCCCATGTTGCTAGGCTGTAATGAGCCACATCGTCATCATAGAAGGTCACGGCAGAGTCAAGTTTATCAGCTCATGGAGGACTGAAGCGAATCAGAAGGGAGGGGTCGGGGATAAGATATACTTTCAAAGTTCAAACCCAAGGATAGATGTTAGATATAATATTCTACCACTTTCAAATTCAGCTGTTAGTTCATTAATAAGTAATTCATTGTTTAGGCCAGAGCCCTCATGATCCAATAACTCAACAAAAGCCTACTTTAACTTTTAATTTTCATATTATATACTCATTTATGCCATCTATCTTTGTATGCACATATTTCATCTCTCGTTCCTTCAGCCTTTCCTGTGTAACCACTCCATTCCTTCTCAAATTGTGGACTCTTTCTTTAAATATATGTAAGTTATATGTTTATTTAATAAGCATATTAAATAAATATAAATGTTTATTTTTAAAAGTCTATGATTTGAGAAGATATGGAGGTATCTACAAACATAAATTATATATATGTATATGTCATTTGTGCATATATATTTGTATTTCATTGAATAAATGTGTAAATATAGCCTGCTGAGTCTATTTAGTGTCATTGATATGTATATGTTTTTAGGACTGAGCACTTGATATTGGATAACCAATTAGAGGACTCATCCCTAAGGAAGATGGATTCCCCCTCTCTCAGCAGTCATTAATTGCCTGTACTTCTTCATCTAGGAGTGAGGCCTCATGGGATTTTTTTTCCATTCATGTTGGTATGTCAACTGCTGATGTCACTGTTCAGGTCTCTTTTAGGCAGTCATGCTGTTGAGATTTTATGGGTACAGCTTCCCTGTTATATATATAGGAGATACAATTCCACAACAGACATTCTGGTTACCTTGTTCTACAACCATAATCTCACCTTTGAACATTATGTTGGGATCAAGCCTTCAGGTCACTGGACTCTGGCGTCGGAGGTGGAGGATGTTCCATATTGAAAGCATAACCCCATCAGTTGCATTTCATAAGATTTCAGGTTTAGTGTCTCCATTTTTCAGATAAATCTCCACTTGGAAATAGTAATCATCTTTCAAAACCCAGTCGCTTGGGATGGCAACTGAATTTCTTAATTTTCAGAAAGTGTGTGGCTATAGCTAGTGATCCTGTATCTGACTTCCAAGGCTGCACTCAAATGTGTTTTTCTTTTATCAACCTGTGGGATTGTGGACCATAGCTGTCATTTCAACCTGATAAAATTTGGATGGTGCTATTTGAGCAGTCCCAAAGCTTTGACCTGGCTCGGCATGGAGCTCCAGGATAAAGTTAGCTTTACTTTCTTTAAATGCAACAGAAGAAGAGGGTGTCAATCCCTGCTCATTACCTCAAAATCGTTTTTGAGCCAATTCAGAGCTGCTGCCTAGGTGTATATCACTCTAAATCATGGGTGTAAAAAATAGTTTGGGAGAGAAAAAAGTCTAAACGGCAACAAAATGTCAGTTTCAAGAGATGTTAAAAGGAAATTTAATCAGCGTTCAACGCAGCGAACACCACCTTGGCATTAGATACCATGGATTTCCATCTAGCCTCCCAACTTCTGAGGCTTATTATTAAATACTTTCACAGCAGCACGATCACAGAGACATTAGACTGCTTGCTTACAGGTATATCCGACTTAGTAAACTTAAAGGGACAGGACCAAGGCTGGCAAAGCTGAAATTAGACCTATGGGCTTTGTCTGGAAGCTTGGATGTGCACAGTAAGATATCTGATTCTCATTGCCTGCCAGCTTTGTTCTCTCAAGCTGGGGAGGGTGGGGGAGTGGGTTTGACACTTGCGGGAGTCTTTGTCAACCTGCAGGCTGCTCCTGACAACTAGGCAGGGCAGGTAGAGCCTGGAACACAGCTAGGACCCTGGGTTTTCTTCTCCAAGGGTTGCTATTTCAAATTTGAGATTTTAGTCATGAAATCCAGGGAAAAGTGTGCAAAATCAGAATTACTTAATTTCTTTTTTGTAAGACGGGTACATTATTTGAAGAGCTCAGGACACAGTGAGAGTCTAGAGTCTAGAGCCTACACTGAGAATGCCAAGACTGGATTAACATAAGGTAATCTAGTAAAGGAAGTTTTCAACACCCAGTCTCTGTGATTGAGAAACAGGCCAAACAACTAAGGAGATGCTGCAACTTTTACAGTTTCTCTTCTGGAAAAATATACTAACATAGCTGCATCAGGAAATAATTCCTTGTGTGCTACTAGATTATCCAATGAACTTAACTAAAGCATGTGTTGGCACTAGCTTTCACTGAATTGTCTATATTTGTAAACCAGATTTAAGACAAGGACTTAGTAAATAGGAGCATTAAAAAAAAATGTTTTTAACTATCAGGCCATAACTGGGACAACTTAAATGGGACTGACCTGAAATTATGTCAGTCATTCAAATATTATAATTTTTGAAGTCTTGAGAAATGAAATGCCAACACATGTTGAGGACATGTCCTACACATTTAGACTAAGTAATAAAAACCATCTTGCATAATTTTGTGATTTCTATTTTGGAAAAGAAGATTCCCTTTTCTTCTTTAGATGTATTTTTAAGATCCCTTTTTATTGTTCATCAACAATGAAATCTATGAACCAAGAAGTACAGTCACGAATCCCTGATATCCAGCACTATGGAGGTGGAAGCAGGAAAATTCCAGGTTTCATACCAACCTGGGATACATAGGGAAATCCTGCCAACCCTACTCAAAGGCAAATTATAGATTTTATTTGTGCCCAAGAACCTACACATATGCTTTTGAACATATTTTTATCCCTTTTCCAATCTTTCAGTATTTTATAGACTACAAATTATAAAAGTTCAACAACTTATTTATTCATTCAGTATTTATTGTTTGTTATATCACTACAGTGTTTTGCAATCTCCTACATAAGAAGTCTACTTGATTCCCAAATACAATATCCTCTTAGGACTCTTTAACTTCTCATACAACACTGAAGTTTTATAAGAGAAATATAACATTTGGAAGCAAGTATTTATCTCTTATCCTAATTTCCTTATTATTATATTAATTAAACCCCATTTTGAACTTTAAATTCCTACTAATCTGTCTTCTCAGCACTGAGACATTTGTTGCTTTGGTGGAGACTACAGTGTGTGCTAATGTTCCTTTCAGTGCTACTGTTAAAAGAATTGTGTGTGTTCTTTGTTCAATAAAATAGTATCTAAACCTCAGCTACACACATGAAAATGCATATGTAAATTTGCACCCACATATTTAAATGGCTATAAAAATATTCAGGGCACAGAACCTGTAGGAGAGCATATTGTGACAAAACACACAATGTTTGTCTATTTAAAAATTAATTGATGACGCTTATGCTAGGCTCCAGTATACTAATATAGCAGAAAATCATTTCTGATTTTTTTTCCCAGCCATGTTTGGTTCTATCCTAGGTCTCTGGGATGTCCAGCCTCTGGTTCTGGGCCCTCCAGGCAGCGTCAGGCATGGGCTCCCTCAGAGAGACTTTACTCAACAACTGATAGGAACAGATGCAGAAACCCACAACCAAACATTATGCAGAGCTCAAGGAATCTAGAGGAAGAGAGGGAGAAAGGATCGTAGGAGCCAGAGGGGTCATGGATACTACAAGAATACAGCCCACAGAATCAACTAATCGTGCCTCATAGATGCTCACAGAGATTGAACCAACACTCAGGGAGCCTGTATGGGTCTGGCCTAGGTCCTCGGCATACACATTATGGTTGTATAGATTGGTGTTCTTGTGGGACTCCTAACATTGCCTGTCTCTGACTCTTTCTCCCTCTGTTGGGACACTTTTCCTCCTCCAGGGTTGCCTCATGCCACCTTGATATGAGAACATGTTTTTATATGTTATTATGTAAAATCTTATTATAACTTTTTATGCCATACTTAGTTGAGATCTCTGGGAAATCTGCTCTTTTCTGGAGGGAAACCAAGGAGGAGTAAATCTGGAGGAGAATTGAGATGGTGATTCTGGGAGGAGAGGGGTAACCAGTCAGATTATAATACAGAAGTGAAGGATAAATAAATTTAAAAAATAATTTAAGTTTATTGCAAAGTGCCCATGTAGATATCAACAGGATCCTAGAATAGAGGGATGAGGATCATTGGGCTGATACTGGGGCAGTGGGAAAGGCTTATGCAGGTTTCAGCACTTGTTTCGAATCTAAACCCAACTCTTAAAAGATGATTAGGCAGTCATTCATCAGTGGAAAACATACAAATGCATCTTAGACAGCATAGCAATGCATAAGATACAGATATAAATGTAAGGACCTGTACTTGCTTAGGGACTGGAAATTCTACAGGTGTAGAAGCCTGTGTGGATATGGCTGAAGTGGATCCTCTTGAAATGGCAAAATGGGGGATAATTGTCCTCTATTAATTAGCTTCAACTTTAATGGAATACTTAAAGGAACCTCTAATGGATAATTTTATGTATTTCCTAATCACTATAAGAAGACATTACATATGCATATATTGAATACTTGGAAGTCAAACGAAATACTACTTCTAAATTTTAAGCAGTGAATTGGCCCTGACAGATTTGCATTTTAGCAAATTTTATAATATTTGGATTATATCTTCTATCTTACCAATTTTTTCATAAAATAACTATATAGCTCATTATTAGTTCTCAGTATAATGTTGGGGAAATGAGACACAGAGTCTTGTTTTCAAGGAATTCTCAGTCCCGTTCACAAAAGCCTTGTCTAAGATGGTTTTATAATTCTCAGTAGAGGAATCAATGAAAAAAAATTAATAAAAAGACATATAACCAATGAAAGAGGAGAGAACAGAGAATGCAGCCCACTAAATCAGTAAGTGGACAATGGTGACAATAACAACCTGTAATCTCTCAGAAAGTGTCTCTGCTCAGAATCCTGTCATCCATCCAGTATCATCTCACTCTGTTATTGAAAGAATGCCATGGTCTTCACAGCCCACAGTTTCCATAGGGTTTGAAACAGATCATTGATTCCCTGTAGTTTTATCAAAAAGTGATGGGATAGACTTTTCCCTAATTATTTCCCACACATCATTCAAGCTACAAGTAAACTGTTTACAGACTTCCCTATATCTCTGTTTTCAAGTTTTTGACCTCCTTGGAATAGAATTCCACCTATCTCCTTTCTTGATGGCATCCTAGTCTATCTGACTTTGAGAGACACCTCAAATTAGCTCCATCCTGCAAATCTTCTTCTTATCTCTTTCGCTAGAAGTTTTCATTTCTTATGTTTAACATGAGAAATGGTGGTCTATAAATACTGCTCCCTGGAAAAAACAATTAGAAAATCAGTTGTAAAAAGGGAGATGAATGAATCAGTGCATATGATTTGTTTCTCAGTTATAAAATGGGCTAAAGGAATAATGCTAACAATGTGTGTGTGTGTGTGTGTGTGTGTGTGTGTGTGTACATGTGTGTGTATCTGTTAGCTTATAAGTACATTTGTGTGGATTCCAGAGGTTGATATTCAGTGTTGCACTGATAGATACTATCTTATCCTTTGAGACAGGGTCTGTTAAGGAAGCCAGTGTTTATAATTGGATAGACATCCTGGTCAGCAAAGCCCAGAGAATCCTATCCCAATTCCTTTTCTCCCTGCTATGCTACAGTTACAGACATTTGTGTCCAAGCTCAAATGTGGATCCTAGGGATCCCAACTCAAGTCCTCTTGCTGCTTGCAATCATAAGTTTAATTGAGCCACGTCTCCAGCCCATAAACAAAGCTTTTAGTTTTGTGCAATTGAGTTATGAGTCTAATAATTTACTCAATATTTAATGCTTCTTTGTCTACCTTTTAAAGCATCATTTGTAAAGTAAATATTTAAAGATGGATAGTAGATAAAATCTACAATATTGTCATTTCTGTGATTCCATATTAAGAATATAGCAATATCTAAGATTCTAATCGAGAAATTTATGGTGAAATGTTCACTTAAAACTGAAAGACAAAGTAACCTGTGAAAATTATAGATCTTGAAGCTGACATTTCATTAATGTTATCATGGCTCTAGGACTTTCTGGTAGACTACCATTAGGAAATTTTTCAGTTAAAAGGTTTTAAACAACCATTTTGGAATTCATAGAAATATTCACTTGCATAATGTGTACATAACAATTTAATTCTATTAATACAAGTCTCATTAATTTATCAATACCCCATCAAATATGTGTCCTCTCACATTCTTTTCTACTTGGAAATCACTCTAAATCTTCAATCCCTTGATGCATGGATGGATACCCTTTAGAAAACTTAAAAAAAAAAACATTTATATGGCATTCAAAGATGTTGTCTTAAATTAAGATTTTTTTTGATATCGAGACATATCAGCTCCTGACAGCACCCCCTATTCTACTCCAAGTAGAAGATAAGCATCGAAGAATCTCCAGTGTGAGATGGGTGAATTAGTGGCAAGCCTTTCTCTTGGCATGAAAAAACTCCTTGCTTCAACTGCAGACAGACTGCTGTCCAAAAAGGACAAAACTTGGTAGCAGGGAAGTTGACAGCCTAGCTCTGCCAAGACAGGGTAGGTAAGTCCTTCATAATCCCTGCTCTACAATAAATGTCTGTCAGAGAAACAGGACCAGAAGGCTGAAGACTGATGCTGGAATGTATGGAGAGAAAATGGGAACTGTCCAGGCAGTCACTGGTTTGTCATTTCTTAGTATTGGAAGCTGCAGGCCCTGCACTTCCTATATAATCAGATATATTTATCCCTCTCAGGTCTCTGAGGTGGTTGAAGAATAGACAGCTAGAGTCTCATAGCTAAATTTTGAGTTGTTTAGGAATCAAGAGGGCGTTCTAGATCTAAGAAGATGGTTATAATAGTGATGCAATTAGTATGAAAGCTAAGTCAGTTATAGAACTTTAAACTCATGGAGATGGTTAGATGGTAGAATGTTAAAGTCAGGGGCCAAATATGTATGAACTGGACATTGGGAAGGTATACCGGGCCATTTAACTCTCATAAATGTGGCATATTTATTTCTGCTGTTTTGTATAGTATTTACTGTTATAAGAGAAGGAACCATTTGTTGGACTGAAAGGGGAAGCTGTTGGGGGGAAGAGGGTGGAAGGGTGGGACAGGAAGGGGGAATAGGGAAGGGTTTGTGACTGAGATGTAACTTGAAGAAAAAAAATAAAGTATTTAATAAAAAATGTTTTGATCAAAAGAAAAAGAACTGGGTCTCAAAAAGAATAAGTTACATGGTCAAAGCAATAGTCATTTTAAAATAAAAAAAATTTATTTGTTACTTCAAATTACATCTCTATTACTGCTCCCCTCCCTCTACCCCTTCCCGGTCTCATCCTCCCAATGTCTACCCCCTCTCCCACTCATCCCATCCCTCCAGTGTGGGGTGCCTCCGTGTATCAGCGCCCCTTAGTTCGTTAGTCTTATGAGGTCTAAGAGCTTCCTCTTGCACAGAAGGGATACATGGCAGCTCCACTAGAGTGGAGTGTCTGTTTTTATTTATGTATCTCAGCTTACCTAACTGAAAGACAATAATACAGATGTCTGGGTTGCCATATAATTGAGATATTACTAATCTGTTATTTTTTCAGTAGATAAAGTACTTTATTTTTTCTCATGTATATCTTTTATTTATTTTTATTTTTTAACATTTATTTGTTATTTCAGGTTACATCTCCATCACAGTGTCCTCTTTCCACCCCTGCCAGTACCACCCTCCCACCCTCTACACCCTATCCCTTCCATCCCACTCCTCTGGAATAGAGTGTCGCTACATAACATTCCCTACCAAGTTCAGCAGTCATATGAGGGCCAAGAGCCCCCTCACTCACTGGGAGCCTAAAAGGCAGCACCAACAGGGCAATGTGTCTCATTGACAGGAAAAAATGTCTATGTTCATGTGCATTGGTTGTAGTAGAGTTATCTTGTACTATATGGCTAAAATCCGATTATAAGTGAGTAGATGCCATGTGAATCCTTCTGAGTCTGGGTTAGTTCACTCAGGATGAGCTTCTCTAGTCCCATCCATTTGTCTGCAAATTGCATGATTCTGTTGTTTCTGATAGCTGAGTAGTATTCCATTGTGTAGATGTACCAAATTTTTTTAATCCATTCTTCAGTTGAGGGACATCTGGGTTGTTTCCAGTTTCTAGCTATTACAATTAAGGCTGCTATGAACATAGATGAAGAGACATCCTTGTGGTTTGGTGAGGAATCATTTGAATGTATACCCAGAAGTGGTATGACTGGGTCCCGAGGCAGAGCTATTCCAAGTTTTCTAAGATATCGCCAGACTGATCTTTATAGTGGTTGCACAAGCCTGCACTCCCACCAGCAATGGAGGAGAGTTACCCTTTCTCCACAACCTCGCCAGCATGTGCTGTCATTTGAGCTTTTGATCTAATCTATTCTAAGTGAGGCATATTAATTCAAGAAAAAGTAGTAATAGTTTTAACACGGTCCCTTGTTATTAATCTATACTTTCTAAAAGATTAAATCACCAAAAATGTTTCCAACTTACAACATACTTGTGACTAATTGCTATAGTCAGTGTTTTAAGTCTGCTTTGAGATATTAATTTCCTTATAACTAAATGAAAGTGACGACAAACATACAAAATTAAGAAATTGCTTCTCGTTTTTCTAATTTTTACAAAAATACAGTCCTAACTTTTAATATTTTACTTATGATTTACCCCTAAAAATTTAATTTTAGTAGTGTTTACCAGTAGCACATGATAAAGTAAAGAAACAGCTAGAAAATTATGAGGATAGAAGAATTGAGGAAAATAAAATTATATATATATATATATATATATATATATACTCTCCAATTCAGAAATCTGCATACATGTAATATTTATTGCTAGCTATGATGTGACTAGTGTCCTAGATAAAATCATATGCAAATATCTATTTTCCCCTCATGAATACACCACAGATTTCAATGTTTTGCTGATTTTTTATAATATTCCATAATTCATATTTTCAAAGATTTAAAAACATCCCTCCAATTCCTCCAATTGATTTTTCTTTTCTTCTGTTTTCAGTTTGTATGTTATTGAGACTTGTTGTTTGAAGGCATACATTTAAACTATTTATTAATAACTCTAAACACCCTCCAACCCACTGACCTGAGGCACAGAAGAAAGGATACTTCTCAGGCACAGGTCCTCGGGGCAACTAGTCAGCAGTCCAGGCAAACAGCATATACAGGAATAGGAGCCAGCAGATATGGGAACCAACAAAGTTTGGGAAGTTTTAGAAGGACACCAGCAGTGGCAGCAACTCTGGTCCAGTGGTGACAACAGTCACCGTACCCCTGTTTGGGGCTGCAATCTCTTCAGTCCATCCTGGGCTGGGATCTTCAGCAGCAAAGGCAGCAACAAGTCTTGGAAGAAGCAAGTCTCAAATGGTTGGGAGTCTTTCTGAGCAAAGCAATGATGAACAGCAATGAGAAGCGAGGCCAGTTGGCCAACTTTATGCCCTGCGCACAAGGCACTTCCTGTTGACCAAGATCATGAACTATCCAAGGACTCTGTCCATCAAAGGATATAAATATGTTCCCCATGCGTGACAGTTTTCCAGCTGGCAAAATATCACACAGTCTTTCATCAGGATGTTATGTATGCCTCGTTCACAAGTCTGTTTTTGGGCTGTGTATAAAGCACTCCCACATTCCATATTTGAAACCAAAATTAAAAAACACATTCATTCAACACAACTGTGCCTCCGAAGAAATCTGAACCTCCACAACAGTAGTTTTTAAGTGCTTAGCAGAAGAAATTTGTCTGACATGATGTGGCCAGCTCAGTTTTATTTTTGCATATCATTATCTTTCATATGAAGATATACTGGGAAAAAAAAGAAAAAGAACTAGTACTGTTAAGTTTTTTAACAGATAGAAAAATAATCAAGCTGTTGGATCTTAGAACATGCTATAACATATTCTAGCAACAAAACAATTATCTCCGTAAATCTTTCATTTATAAAGAAAAGCTTACAAAGCAGGGGGAATCTATCCTTTCACTCAGAGACTTAATAAGTACAAAGAATTGACCAAAATAATTTTCAAAAAGGCCTCTGTAAAATAGATAACAAGGCCCAATCTTCCAAAGATTATGTTACCACCCTGCCTCGCACAATTGGTCCCTGTGTGAGGCAGTAAGCATTTAATGGAGGCTATTTCATAAGATGTGGAAGACATCCTTTTATCCGATGGATATAGCAAAGACATAAGAGCTGTGAATTCTGCAACCACATGAGACCAGGTCACCACAGAACGAAAGACTCTGTCTTTTAAAAAATTCTTTCTCCAAAAATGTCTTTCAAATTACTTTTTGGTGACCTAAAAAGAATCTCTTTGCAAATGTTACACACACACACACACACACACACACACACACACACACACACACACA
>CAJQZJ010031925.1:4169000-4213228 GCA_907164525.1 Lophiomys imhausi | reverse complement strand
ACACACACACACACACACACACACACACACACACACACACACACACACAGAGTTAATTTTTATGAATTAAAATAAACTAGTTGTCTTCTATGAGTAAATATTATTCTATTAAAGCTTTTATTTATAAATCCTGACTTGCAGTGTAACCCGAGTCTAATCTGAGTGCATTATTTGCACTGCAGTCTTTTAAACTCATAGGAACTTCCCTTTGTAAGGAAATTTCATTTGGATTTTCATTTTCTTACTTTTTCATGTGAAAATACGAAATGAAATAAAGTTTTAGGTCAAGTTATTTCAGCAGGTTATAAAATGATGAACAACATAGATAGGAGAGGACAGTCACTTATTCAATATATTTTAAAAAGTATCTTTGAGGTATGGACATTCACATTTTTAAAAACAAACAAACACACAAAACACAGAGCTGTGCTGGTCATGTTGCTCAGTAGTAGGGTAGTTGTCTAGGAACCGGAAAGATTTGAATCTGTGCTACACCATTGAAAAAAATTAAAGTACTGAATAAAACACAGTCAAATGAAATTAACAGGGAAGATGACTATCTCCTGAGGGGACTGAAGAAATGATGGGGAATTACAGCAATAACTTGAATTTTGCATATGACAAAATTGTGGAAGGGCAGATCTTGTTCACCAGTCTGCTCACCACTAGGAGAGGAAGTCAAAATACTCAGGAGGGACGTCGCTCTCTTAAAGTGACTTCCTGCTGATTTGGGTCGTAGTAGACCTGTTTGGGGCCTGAACCCAAATGGAAAAAATGGTTAAAAATGTTAGTACACTCCTTTTATGTTCAGTCCTTCTGTTCTCAGCTGTTTAGTTGACCTAAGGGGTTTGTAGGCAGAAGCTGATCTTGCAGGCTTCACTGAGGTTCCTGCCGGGGCATTGTGTAGAGCTGAACGGTCCCAGTGACACTGGATTGCTGTGGTGGTTGCAGGCCCCCGATGGAGACAGCTATTGAGGAAGTCTGCCAGGCAGAATCAACTGGGTCACTCGTCCTCCTTGGTGCCTGATTCTGCTCTCTGCTGTGGTTTCTGCTGTCCAGCCGTCCCCGGGCTCCCCTAATGGATGCTTCGATTCTCCTGGAATGATAAGAACAGAGCCCTGCCCCAATCCCAACCCTAGGACAATTGCCCTCTCTTTTTTTGGGGGGTGGGGTGGGGTGGGGGGGGGGCTAGGTAGTACTTCTCCTGAAGCAAATTTGGCCTTCTGACAACATACAAAGCATTAGAGACAAGCAACACTTGCTTATCTAAATACAAGAGATGGATAGGGCATCTTCAAAAACCCCAAGAGAGCTGCAGAATATGGCATTCAAAGATGTTATCTTAAATCAAAAAATTTTTTTGATATCGAGACATATCAGCGCCTGACAGCACCCCCTATTCTACTCCAAGTAGAAGATAAGCATCGAAGAACCTCCACTGTAAGATGGTTGAATTAGTGGCAAGCCTATCTCTTGGCATGAAAAAACCCCTTGCACCAACTGCAGACAGACTGCTGTCCAAAAAGGACAAAACTTGGTAGCAGGGAAGTCGACAGCCTAACTCTGCCAAGACAGGGTAGGTAAGTCCTTCATAATCCCTGCTCTACAACAAATGTCTGTCATTTCTATGGAAATAGGACCCAAAGGCTGAAGACTGATGCAGGAATGTATGGAGAGAAAATGGGAACTGTCCAGGCAGTCATTGGTATGTCCTTCTTAGTTTTGGAAGCTGCAGGCCCTGCACTTCCTATATAAGCAAATATATTTATCCCTCTCAGGTCTCTGAGGTGGTTGAAGAATAGACAGCTAGAGTCTCATAGTTAAATTTTGAGTTGTTTAGGATTCAAGAGGGTGTTATAGATCTAAGAAGATACTCTTAAAAGTGTGTTGCAAGTTAGTATGAATGTTGAGTCACATATAGACCTTTAAACTCATGGAGATGGTTAGATAGTAGAGTGTTAAAGTCAGGGGCCAAATATGTATAAACTGGACATTGGAAAGGTATACTGGGCCATTTAACTCTCATAAATGTGGCATATTTATATCTGTTGTTTTGTATAATACTTACTGTTATAAGAGAAGGAACCATCTGTTGGACTGAAAGGAGAAACTTCTGGGGGGGAAGAGGGTGGAAGGGCGGGATAGGAAGGGGGAATAGGGAGGGGTTTGTTACTGAGATGTAACTTGAAGAAAAAAAAATAAAGTATTTAAAAAAAAAATACTCAGGAGGAGGAAAGACCATGACCGGAAGGAGGTGGGGATTTTTCCCTGACTATCCTTAGTTAAGAATAAAATAGCGATTCCATGTACCCAATGGCATAGACAAAGTTTACATTTTAGTGCTTTTAGAAGGCTCAGACATCACCTACTTAGATTTTGTATTTTTTATTATAATGCTTATTTATTATATCAAGTCATATCTCCATCATAGTGCCTTCTTTCCACCCCTCCCGGTTCCACCCTCCCCCCCTCTTCTCCCTCTTCCACCCTTCCCATTCCTCCTATGTGTAGTGTCCCTACAAATCAGCCCCTCTCAGTTCAACAGTTATATATGGGCTAAGAGCTTCCTCTTGCACTGGGGGCCTACATGGTAGCACCCCTAGGGCAAATTGTCCCATTGATAGGTAACAAAGTCTATGTTCCTGATCTTTTTGGTGTGTTGGTTAGGATAGTTATCCTGTACTATATGGCTAAAATCCCATTATAAGTGAGTAGATGCCATGTGCATCTTTTTGAGTCAGAATTAGCTCACTCAGGATGAGCTTTTCTAGTTCCATCGATTTGGCTGTGAATTGCATTATTTCCTTGTTTATGATAGCTGAGTAGTATTCCCTTGTGTAAATGTACCACCATTTTTTTTATCCATTCATCAGTTGAGGGACATCTGGGTTGTTTCCAGTTTCTAGCAATTACAAATAAGGCTTTAACAACCCCACTTCTGACAGCTAATATCCATAATTTATAAAGAATCAATAAATTAAACACCAAGAAACCAAATAATCCAATCAAAAAATGGGAAATAGAGCTAAACCAAGAATTCACAAAGGGGGACTCTCTAATGGCAGTGAGACATTTGAAGAAATACTCAACATCCTTAATCAATATGACTCTAAGATTCCATCTCACACTTGTCAGAATGGCTAAGATCAAAAACTCAAATGGCAGCACATGCTGGCGAGGTGTGGAGAAAGGGGAACTCTCCTCCATTGCTGGTGGGGTGCAAACTTGTACAACCACTATGGAAATCAGTCTGGCGATATCTTAGAAAACTTGGAAGAGCCCTACCTTGAGACCCAGCCATACCACTTCTTGGTATTCACCCAAATGATTCCTCACCAAACTACAAGGACATATCCTTATCTATGTACACTTAGATATTTTAAGTCATTGACCCAACAGCTCAATTCCCACCTAGTAAACAGAGAAAAGGACCTCTCTGTGCTCTGGTCACTCTGGAAATACTTACTTCTGTGGGACAAGAGCTGATGATCACTTCTGTTTTCCTCAGGAAGACAAAATGTGTATTCCCAGGCTCCAGGACACCCATGCCCAATTATGTCACTGGCTCTTCTATTCCAAAGTTTCCTGAGTTAAAGACAAAAATATAATAATACTGAGAAAAATTTTTAAAAGAGGGTTCAAAGAAAATTTTCTTTATAACCTTCAAAACACATAAATGAAAGTGCAAAAAGTTAATCCCATTGAATCTTCAGAAATTCCTCAGGGGATGGGGTAGAAGAGGGAGATGTCTTTGTTTTCAGAGCTTTACATAAAACATTATATTGACTGTAAAACCCTATCAATTAAAAACACCATTATTCAGTAAGACCATTCACTTGACAACTTTGTTTCTATGTGTGTATGTATGTTACTTAGAATTGTAGGCGTGTGTGTGTGTATGTGTGTGTGTGTGTGTGTGTGTGTGTGTGTGTGTGTGTGTGTGTGTTTAGAGGCCAGAACTCACAACAGACTATGTTGTCTGGCTAGTGAGAGACACACATTTTAAAAATTCTGTCTCTGCTTCCTTATTGTAGGATAACAGCATCATTTTTTTTGGTTTTCTTCTGTTCCTTGGTTTCATTTTTTCTGGTTGAAACATGTATGAAAAACTTCAGTAAGAAATGGGATACCATGTAATAAGGTTCATAAAAATTACCATATCCCCCCAATGGTAACACAAAAGCTCAGTGTTTTCCTGTTATGATTTTAGAAAAAGAAATGTGCTGATTCTTGAAAGCAGAATAGATTTTAAAATTAGCATTGTAAATAAAAATTTTTAATGAAAACCTTGTTCCTGTTGTTATACAAAGTTTCCTCTCAAAGTAAATTATTTGGTTTGTACTAACACTAATCACTTAGCTTTTATTAAGTATATATTAGACAAGACTTGACTCAATTTTTTAACATCATGTTACTAATTGTGATATATGAAATGTCCTCCATCGATTCATGTGTTTGAACACTTGGTTCCCAGATGGTGGCACTGTTAGGGAAAATTTTGAAATATTTAAGAGATGGATCATTACTGAAGGAAATACATCCCTGGGGGCAGGCTTCAAATTTGTACTATTTGATCTCTTCTCTTCTCTCTCTGCTTGTGAGCCAACGCTGGAGTGTTATGCACCAGCCCAATGCCCTGTGCTGTCATTCCATCATGGCTTTTTCACCATAATGTATTATACCTCAAATGGATCCAAAAGCTGAAATAAACATTTTCTCTTAAGTTGCTTTGTTAGGGGTATGTTATCCAGGCAACAGAAACAAAACTAAGACATACACAGGCATGCATGCACACACACACACACACACACACACACTTAACCAACCTAAATGAATATCAAAATGTTGTAAAAACAGTGTATTCAGATTCAGAAGTCTCCAGGGAATTAATCTGAAAAGTAACTGGGACCTGGTGTTAGGACTTCCCAGCAGTAGTAACAAAGTCAGAATCAGTTTCTCTTCCTTGGTGGGCCATCTTAAGAGCCCAGGGTAATGACCATGTGTCTGGTAGACAGAGAGTAGTGGGAATTATTATTTCATTTATTGATGTCTCTTTGATTTTTTTCATAGTGTTGATGCCTAGAATTAAAAAACAAGACCTTGATTCAATTTTCTCTTTCCTTCCTCTGGTGGAAAAGAGCTCTGAAAAACACATAAAGTTAACAAGATGTTGCATAAAATCAAAGTACGTTCCAGCAATCCCAAGGTAGTCAATACATTCCATTTGCCTGTGCACTGGAACGGCTCCATAAACTATGTTCCACTTGTAAATATTGAATTTTAATACCATGGTGCCAACAGTACACAATGTTTTATATACATCAGACAACATTCTTGTCCTCTGAAAGCTTAAATTTCGTAAAGACAAAATTGAAATTATAGATTCTTCCTTATTTTTATGTTTTCACTTTATTAACATGGCAAGAGTTTTACTGATTATACCATGTGTTTACTGATGGCACATTGGATTTATTTTCCTTTATCCTTCATATTTACTTGAAGTAGATTTTTGAGAAACTTTTATTAAAGGGAAAGGTGACTTCAAAGCTAAAAATCATATTGCTAGGAGATTAAATTTTAAGTGATGTTGTTGACTAGTAAGTTATTTGTAATATTGTGCATAAATGGTGTAAAATTATACAAACATAGTTTCTTTCTATAATCAATCCTCAAAAACTCTGTCAGTGAAATACATAAATTTTGTTGAAATTCATTCTGGATTCCTAAATATAATTCATTATTTAGTTACTTACTAAAAATATTTTAAGGGAGACAGAATGGCTCTAATTACATGCAGAGGTACCTAAAACTTCATTTCAATCTATCAATAAATTAGCCATATTATCTTCAATATGATATTGCAGAAGCAGTTTTCTAGCAATGCTAAAATATGTCTTAGAAAACTGCATGGCTTAGGCAATCTAACTGTACAGATTGGCCTTTGAACTCATGGTACTAGTAATGGTGGTATTAAGATTCTTTTGAATATATTTTATTGACTACTATTTGGTGGGGTTTTTTTTTTTACTCTTTCATTAATTATGAAAAATAGTATTCAAATAAATAGAACATTCTATAATATTCTATTTAGAACTCATTTTTGACCACCCTATGACTTATGTCAATGCTTAAGTTGCATTTATTGTTCAACTCTATTATTCACTTATTATTAAGTATTTTCATTATTCCAGTATATTTTGTCTACATTTTGTTCTCTGGCTTATGTAATACTGGACTATGATTTAAAAAACAAAAACAAAAAGCGAGTCTGTATACATTCTACAAAGCAGGTAAAAGTCAGTCAGCTTTATTTTGGTAACTTCCTCATTCTTCTGTGTAAGACTGAAATTGTTTTGATGACACAAATGATGCTAACAATGGCCACTTCCCACCTTCACATAGCATATCTGCAGGGTACTTGTCTTCCAGGGCTTTCCTGGAAACAGGTGCCATTGTACTGTGTGTGATTCTAGGTCAGTATAATGCAGTGATAATGGCAACCAGCTGAGATGAGGCGATGGGAAGCCAAAATCCAGTTGCAAAGCTAACTTATGAGGAAATAAAAGCAAGGGTTAAATGGAGAAAATTTAAACAAAAATGAAAATCACTGAAAGAATGACAGAGGCAACTGGACAGACTGAACACAGCTTTTGCAGGCAGAAGAATATAAGAAGGTAACTTGTTCTTCTCCACATAAACTTTGTCTCCCCAATCCTACACAGATGTCCTTCCATTAAATTCACTTTCATTTAAAATAACCTGTTGTTGTTTACTGCAATTAAGAAAGCTTTAACAACAGCAGGACACTGTCATGTGATTAAAGTTGACTATCACCTTGAGAGGATTATAAACCTCCCAGCGGACTTATGAGGTGCTCGACAGAGTGTGCCTTAAAGGATGTTTATGGAATATGTTGGAATAGGGAGACTATGAATTGATTAAGGATTTCATCCATCAATTCAAAATTTGAATAGACTTTTTGAAGATGGTGGAACTTCCTGTCTTGGAGGAAGTAGGTCTACTGAGGTAAGTCATTGTCCTAGCATTTGGTTGTGTTTCTCTACATGGTTCCTGGTCACTATGATGTGATTATATCTGTTCTACCATACTCTATCCACACGGCATACTAATACTTCTGAAACCATAAGACAAAAGTAAATAATTCTTTTCCTTAGTTATTTATGTCAAGTATTTTATCACATCATAAAAGTAACACTTTCTTATATCACAAAATACATGTTAACATGTTACAATATTAAATTAGAATCTCATAGAGTCATAGATTTCATAAGGTACTAACACATTGAACTACCAAGAACAGAAAATTTGAAATATAATAAATAGATGTTATATGATACAACAAAGACTATGCAGTAAATTTAATACCGACATTACAAAACATTTCAATTATTTTACTGATTCTACCAGAGAAGACATGAATATGTTCCCCCATGAGGAAATGCAGTATTTTTTCCAAGACTAAATCACTGATATATAAAATAAAAACATAGAATACTCTTTTATAGCAACTAAAACTCTGTATAAATTAATTAATGGCAGGCATGTTAGTTAAGGCATGTTTATTACAGAACATACTTTGTCATGATTACATCTTATTCTTTCAAAATGAATAAAAAAAATTAAAGATTTTCTAAAAACACTTATATAACTCAATAAAATAGCTCTATTTTTTTACATTTTTCATAATAAAAAATCTCATAAGGATTTGATTTGGCTGTGATGATGATGATCATGAAAATACTTATGGACCGTGTTTGTTGACATTTCACAATTTTGAGTTCCCCATACTCACTATTGATGATTAGAAGGAGAAAATCATTTTGGGTCCCAAATATATACTGTGTCTACAGATCTCAGATGCAAAAGCTGACAATGTTTCCCTCATCTGATTAAAACCTCATTGACCTCCACCTAGGCTGGCCTTTGTGCTGTCTTTCTCTTACATTCATCACGGACCATCTGTCCAGTGCTTATACCCACATTCCATGGTCTCTACTTAGACCATCTGCATGTGTCTTGTGGATATCTCTGTGATTTCTCTTACTGGGATACATGTTCCAGCTTCTTAATGCTGGGGCAGGACACATATTACTTGTCTTCATCATTGGGCAGAATGAAGGATCTGAAGTGGAATCTGATCTTTTCACGCTTCTGGTAAAAGTGAATCTGGTAAAAGTTAAAATCCACAGTCCTTCCATGTGCTGCTAATCTTCTCTCTGCTCTCTCTCGATCATCAGAACTGTGCATTTGAACCTGAGTTCCCACCACTACCACTAATCCTGCTGGTACCTACAACTATAGTTGCTACTGCTACTATTATTCTGGAAGTCTTGAAAAGGAAAATTAACACAGCTCTATTTTTTCACATAAAAAATTTAGAAGTAAGTACTTCAGGGCTTCCATGGTAAACTAAAGTGTGCAGGGTCCACACACACTTTTTTTTCCTGAAAGCTCTAAGGTTTAAAATAGGATCCGTACATTCCAGTTGCTTCTGGATAGAGTCAGATGTCTCACTCTGTTCCAAAATGCTTTCTTTTTCCACTGATGGGCAAAAACCCTGAAAGCATGAGCTAAAATAAAATGTCCTTCCATTGTGTTGTTCCTGTTGGGTTTTCATTATGGAAATAAAGAAAGTAGCTAGCACACCTGCTGTGAATGATAAAGAGAATTTTGAAGACTATGTTATGTAACTCAGCCTATAACCCAGCTAGGCAGAGGTATAGAATTCAAACTCATTCTTTACACCAAACTCACTATTCTTTCTACTATATCAGACTACCTTTCCATCAGTATTTTAAATGCAACCCCTGAACCAGGCACTGGGAATATAAATGTGCCGTCTGTGTTAAAAAAGAACAAATCTATATGGATGAGGCACAAATATAAGGAGAGTTATTCACTGAGTTGGGAAAGTACAGAGACATCAAAAGTGATTGACTATGTAGAGTTTGCCCTTGATGAGTTCCCTGCCTGGAAAGCTCTCCTCTTTCTACACAAATACTAATGTATTTGCCCAGCCAATTCCAGCTCAGCTCTGGGCTCCAGCATCAGGAAACCTGATCAATCATTTCTTACCAGTTCTCTTCTGCCCTGCGCACACCCCCATTACAGCTCTACCTCATGAATTATAGTTATTTTTAAACAGGTGGGATCTCCCAATAGATCAAGGTAGAAAAAAACTTTTACCTCATTAGCAGCTAAGAAAGAGACTCACACAGGGGGTGTTTTTTTTCAAGTGTGAAAGAAGTTTTATAATGTGAATTACAACATGTCAAGTTACTTATACATGTAATGCAAAGAAAAAAACACATTTGTACTCCAGTTAAATTAAATTATGTCTTTACTGTTTATATATTTATTTGTGAAGCTTCACTTTCTTTGAATTTTCTCCAAAGATGAAGTTTATCTCTTCTGCAGATACCAGACTCTGGTATAAGGTCCAGTTTGATGGCATAATTAAGTCATGTGTGTTTTTAATAAATTTGATATTAATATTTTATTTTTATTTACTATTTTATGTAAACAATACTGTGTGAGAGAGCTGGTGCTTTTGTGACATTTCTATCCTACAGTGTGAGTTCTACCATCTTGTCCTCCTCTCAAAATTTCTTATAAGTTCTGTTATCATTGAAGCCTGAAGTTGAACATAAACTTAAAAGCTTACTTTCTATATTTAAAAGGTACAATATGGAGCACTTGAAAGGAGTAAATTTCAAATTGTTATCCATTGTCTCTGTTCTCTTTGTGTGTGTGTGTGTGCATGTGTGTGTGCATGTGTGCATGTGTGTGTGTGTGTGTGTGTGTGTGTGTGCACGTGCGCGTGCATGTCTGGGTGTGTGTTTCAATACTCATCACTTACCAATGATGTGCTACTGGTACCTTACATACATAAGACTACATTTTGGATGGTCAAACATGAATTTCCTGGTTTTCACATTAATGCTACCATCACCTCAATTCTGAGTCTTTCTAAAACATATATATATATATATATATATATATATAGAGAGAGAGAGAGAGAGAGAGAGAGAGAGAGAAAGAGAGAGAGAAAATTAGAACAGACTTCCTTCAATGTTTCCATGTGCCTTGATCTTTCAGAAAATAGTCAACTACAAGAGATCAGTTGTAACCAAACTTTTAAATTATTATTTAACACTTATTTATTTATTACTAAATTCACTTATAACAAACACCAACAATTTCTTAACTATTAATCCTATAAATTCCTACAACCCCTTTAACCTATCCACTAAACCTATTGATAATTATATTTCTAACCTTTTAGAATGATACAGTCTCTGGGGCAGGTCCTCAGTCGTCAGGAACACAGTCTTTGTTGTAGATTCTTTAACACACTTAGCAGTCCTTTTTCTGGATCTCTCAGATGCAGGTTCGTCAGGGTAAGTTGGTTATTGCAGTCTCACCTTAAATAAGGCTTCATGCTTTCTTCTCTGTGGGAGACCCCAGCCGTCTGCTGGCCAACTTACTTCTTTTGAATCAGGAACTCAGCTGCTCTGCCTCAGTCCTTAAAGCCAGGCACAGTTTCCCCTAGGCCACTGATCGGACAGATCATACCCCTCCAGGCAAAAGCTGAGCCACAGGGTCCAGTCCTTGGCCTTTTGGTGTCTTGCTCAGGCTTTCTTTGCTCACCAGCTTCTTTCTGCTTCAGGGAAATCTGGCCATCAAATGATGGCCAGTACTTTTTTCAGCAGGACTCTTGGAGCTCTCTAGCATCAGGGGCCTCTTCTCCTTCTGGGCTCCATGCATTGTCCTTAAATAGGAGGAACTCTGTTTCAGCTTAATTTGGGCTCCGCCCACTTAGCAGCTGAAAACAATGTCAGGCCAGATACTTTGTTTCTTCAAGTCCATTAAGTCTTTCCTGTTTTTCCTGACTTCAACCTTGTTTTTCAGTCTATTGAGTCTTTCCTGTTTTTGCTGACTTCATGCTGATAATGCTCTTCAGGCCCTGAATTAAGAGACAGTATCAGAAACTCCTATATATTTTCTAAATCTAATTTATCTAACCCCTACAATCAGTTTTGGTATAAATAGAATTTCTGATGTTATTTTTGTGTTTCTAGGAAATCTTTATGCATTATAATGTTAGACTTTATGCTTTGTGCCATATACCATTGAAATATACACTTGAAACTATTAGGAAATCTCTTTCTCTCTCTCTCTCCCTCCCTCCCCCCTCCTCTTCCTTCCATAGAATTTTGCATGCATGAATGCTTTACCTTTAAATTTTTAAACAATAAATAACAAAATAACTTGAGAACAAAATCTTCATCTGGTAGTGATTAACTTTATATAATAATACTGTCAAACAATAACAATTAACAAAATGCCTTTGTGTCTTTGTGATCATTCATCAGTTGACAGGGCCGTCCGTTCTCTCTGTAGGTGAAGACATCAATGCTCCAAGAGAGAGAGAGCTCCAAGCTTATGAAGTCAGGATTAAGCTCCATTTTTTTCAGACTATAAGACTGGGTCTTTGTAGTTGCTCTGAAAGACACAGCTCCCAGACTGCCACTTTAAGTTGATGTTCAACTATCCCTTTTGTTACCTCATTTGGTCCTAGAAGATGCATTCATTCCCTTACATGATGCTGTAGATTCCTTTATGGAATATGTGCAGTCTTATTTCATAGAGAAGGATGCTTAGGCTTGAGTTACATGCTCAGGCTTTTGTACACAGAGTAACTGTGCCTCTTCACAAACAGATAGGAGATACTTACTTTTGTTGGATGAGAGTGTGAGATTCCTCCTGGTTCAGGGTTGGAGAGTCAGGGTGTACACCATTTCTTAGTCATCACTCTATGTCTGCTTCAGGGTACTTCCTCCCTGTAATAGGTCTATAGATCTCATCAAGCATTTGTCTTAAGCCAATTTACATTAATGCAAACTATCTGTTGACTCTTCCTTATGTTGTATTTCAGACTTAGTTTCCTGACATTTACAGATTACTTACCAGAGAGAAATTTCAAAATTGGAAAATATCCATTATCTATGCTTTGTAATGCCTAGCATAAAAAAATAGAAGCATTCCCCAAACCTGGTTCTTCCCCATGAGCCTTCTGATGACCATGATGACACTTGCCATTACATACACTGGTAGTTTTTCCTGAGTATTGATTATGAGATCACCAAAATACAGAACTGGATGTGGATAGTGTAAAATAACTCAAGTAGAAAGTAGGTTTGATAGGTGATTGCTATATAACAAGGTGATTTTGATTAAATTTGTTTTATTATTCTCTCTGAATATTTTACTATAGTTATTACCTCTACCTCCCTTCCAACCCTTGTTCCATCCAACTCCCCAACACTAGGCGGGAGAGAAAGAAGGTTAGAGGGAGAAGGTACATAGGTCTCTTTGAGCTACTTGCTGCTGATGAGGGTACTTGGATGTTTTGGAGGCAATACCAATCTCGGTCCAGCAAACTAGGAAACAGCAGCAGAAAAAAAAAATCAGCAGCAGTTTGGGGAAGTAGCAAACTCTTTCTTCTTTGTAGTGTACCTCTTTTTTATTTGTAGTGCACCTCTTCTTCTTTGTAGCCTTTCTTCTTTCCCTCTGGGCTCTGACTTTTTCTCCCGCTCTCCAGTCCTCAGAGGTACACTTGCTCACATGGCTAAGCCACGCCCCATGCTGGCTCAGGAGGCACAGTTAGTAGTTTACACCTGCGGTCTTAACTGAAGCAGCCTCACACCTGGGATTAAACACAAACATCCTCATAACTTGTTTTTTAAATGAAACTACCACATTGCTAACTGTATTATTATATTGCTTACTGCACATTTGGATATGTTTTTCTTATTTAAGCTAGAAATATAGCAATGAGGTGGGAGTAAGAAAAGAAGGGGTGGGCCTATGTGAAGATTCCACTTAAAAATAACCAAGTGGCTATGCAGCCAAGCCCCCACAGTAACTACAGGTGGGTCGCTCTAGCTGCTAAAAGGAACCATCTCATAACGTTTAACTATTGAACACTTTTATGCTGCAAGTGTGCAGCCAAGGTGTCTCTGTGAGCTTTTGCAGCTTTTCATAACTCAATATGTGTGACATCCAAATGTATGAATGTGTATGTGGATGTATTGGTGTGTGCATGATTCTTGTGTATATGTGAATACTTTTGTGTATGTATTTTTGTGTATATTTTTGTGTGTATGTATTTGTATGTGTGTGTTTGCGTCTGTGTACATATGTGTTTTTTATGTATGTGTGTATGCATGAATATATGTGTATTTTTATGTATCTGGGTATGTATGTATTTCTTAATACCAGTCTTTCCTATAGTCAAATTTATTGTGGTAAGAGTGAGGATACATCGGGGACAAAAATTCCACAAGAAAACCAATAGAGACTGAAGCACCAACTGAAGTGCATGTATGAACTGGACCTATGCTCCCTATACATATGTAACCAATAGGCAGCTTGGTCTCATGTGGGTCCTCTAGCAAGTGGAGCTGGGGTTGTCTCTGACATGGACTGTCATGATGCTTTTTGTCAGACCCTAATGGGACTGCAGTGCCTAGCTTCAGTGGAAGAGGATGCACTCAACCCTGATCTTACTCTGTGTTCACACCAGACAGTATGGAATGGGGCCCCCATTTTCTGAGGAGAAGTGGAGGGAGGATAGGAAGAAGAGGGAAAGAGGGAGGGACCCTGCGGAGGGGAGAGAGGGAAGAGAGGAGGCTACATTTGGGATGTAAAATGCATAAATAAGTAAATTTGTATAATTTTACAAAAGAAATTGATTTTTTTAAAAAGGAGTGAATGTCATAGTTAAATTAAAACTTTCATGCTGAACATAACTCTAATAGAGTGGTCTCTTTTGATAAACATCATTCTTCAAGAGCCTTGGGAGATCATATTTTAGGAAGTCTTGGAAACTTAAAACAAAACTTAATTGTATGTCAATGTTATTGATGTGGATTTCCATAATGCCCAGGACAAACATTGATAGTAAAGTAGCTATAGAATTTTAAACTGCAATTATTGCTAGGAAAGTTCACAATTCATATTAATTTAAGAAAGTACAAGGTATGACTAGAACTACTATGAGGTAGTAGCCATCCTGATAAGAGAAATCTTTTCATAAATCAATCACTTAATATTTTTGTTCTGTAAGAAACTTTGTTTTGGGAAAAGTCCACAAAAGACTTTGGGTTCTAATATTCTGGAGATGTGGGTGTGTGTGTAAGGGTTCTAATATATCTCACAAGGTGCTGAAATTTAGCTGTGATGTTTTGCTTGGAAATACACTTTCCCTGTTTTTGAAATAAAATCATCACAGAAGGAAACATCAGTAAGAAAGAGAATAATTTAGTCTAGAAAATAAGTAATATAGGCAAGAGGTTATGTCAATATTATTTAATATACTATCATATAAGAGAAACACAGAAGTAAAATTGTATTTTCCAGTACCTTACATCTCCACCACATTGCTGCTGTCTAGCTGCCCCTTTGTTGGATTTGAGATCTGTTGCATCTATTTGTGGTGAGAATCCTAGGACAGGCTATGGTCCTGGAACATACTGTTAGAATGATCAAAAGTTAGAAGAGCATGCAAATGCTCATCTCTAAAGCAGACATCACTTTCTGGAGTGGAAGCATCACTAAAGAGCCGGAGGATGGAGAGTTTTTTTTTTTTTTTTTTTTTATCAAATGCTGCCTTCTGGGTATAACACATTATTGCAGTATGAAACACAGCAGCTCTGGCCACCTGCACAAGACCTTCACAAAACCAAAACTAACTTCTTAAAATCCTTCTGTTCAATTTGTTTCATTTGTTTTGCTATTTGGTTCTAAACATAAGCAGAAGGACTTGGATGCATGGAAAACTATATCAGACCATCAGCATCTTAGTAACTTATTCACATCAAAGGTGTACAAAATGAAGAACTCTGATGCTGCAACTCACAACATTTCCCAAAGTGTATTAACAATGACAATAAAAATAATATCCTTTTATAAGATTGTCCTCTCATTAAAAATCTTATAATAGCTAGAAACTGGAAACAACCCAGATATCCTTCAACTGAAGAATGGATTAAAAAGAAAATTGTGATACATTTACACAATGGAACTACTCAGCTATCAGAAACAAGGATATCATGCAATTTGCAACCAAATGGATAGAACTGGAAAAGCTCATCATGAGTGAGCTAACCCAGACCCAGAAAGATACACATGGCATGTTTTCACTTATAACTGGATGTTAGCCTTTATAGCATAGAATAACCATCCTATAATCAATAGCCCCCAAAAAACAGAAATAGGGACTTGGTTACCTCTCAATGGGACACCCCACCCTAGTGGAAGTGCCATGTATGCCTCCCGTGCAAGAGGAAGCTCTTAGACCTCATGTGACTAACAAACTGAGGGGGACTGATACACAGAGACACCCCACACTGGGGGCATGGTAGGGGTGGGAGAGGGGATAGAAGGTGGAGGGTAGAGGCCTGGAGGGGGTGGAAGGAGGGAGTGGCAACGGAGACTTAACAAAGTAATAAATAAATGTTTAAAAGAAAAAGAAAAAACTTATAATAACATATAGGAAAATTCAAAATACTAAGATTATAGCATTCTGGAAAACTTTATTTTTAGGGCTAACATGGCTAAAAATATTAAAAGTGAGATATAACAGATAATGGGAATTTATTTTTTAATAGATACCACAGATTAGTTTAAGGATTATAAGCAGGTCATATAATTTAAATGAGAGAGTTTTATAAACTATACTTACTAAACTCATCTAAAGAGGAAAAGGGGGCTGAGATATATGGAAATTAATTTTCCCCCAAATCACACAAGCATGAAATGGTAGGCTTGGAATTGATGCCCCAGGGGTCCAATGTGAGGGCCTACACTTTCACCTGCTATAATTTCCACAAAATGGGTTTACCATATAAATGAGTTGAATACTTATCTACCAAATATAATTTTATCAATTGCATTTTAACAATCAAACTAAGAGGAAAATATATGTAGTAAGCTCTTAATAACACATTTTCCCTGAAGCTCCACTTCTAAAAGTTTTGGAAATGAAAACATGTTGGGATTTTTTTTTTCTGTTTATGGATATTCAAAGTACACTTGGCTATCATTAGCAAGTAATGATCCACTGTCTTTGGGGTCTCAGTTTGCTATAAGAGATCACCTCTCAGTTCTGGTTCTTAAGACTTCATTCCACTGTCTGCGATCACTGAATGTAACTTGGCAACAACTAGCCTCATCGCTTCTGATTTATGCATAATCACTCCATGTGAATTTGTCTGCCCTGAGGCCAAAAATTTCACCCCTTTTAAACTCCAGTTATCATGTCTGCAACTTCTGCATGGAGTTAACAGTCAGTTCTATTACTATTCTGGCACACAGGCTACTCTAGCCTGTAAAAGAGTTCAAGACCCCAAACTATAATACTTCAGAATATGAAGCATGCTAAGCAACTGGCTACACTTTAATATAACTTCCCTTTGGGTTTTTAGAACATCAGAAAAGCAGTATTTTCATAAGATTTAAAGCCTAAGAAATGTTGTTTCTTTAGAGTAAGGTGATATTCTTTCAGATACAACCCACAGCTTCTTACATAAGACAGATACTACAATCCTTTATTAAAGCTACAAGAAAGGAAGCATTATTAATTGAAATTTTACAAATTGTATTGTATGAGTGAGTGTCTTAAGTGTTCAAGAGTTTTAAGGAAAGCTATTTGGCTATCCTCTAGAACATAAAAAAATACGATTATCTGTGTTCACTTCAACGTGTAGATGAATGAGTGGTTGCCCTTTATTTGTTGGTGGAATTTATTTATTTATTTATTTATTTATTCGCCTATTTATTTATTTATTATTTATTTTTCCTATTTTAAAATAGAAAACATGCCATCTAGACTTAGAAAAACAAAGAATTGCCATGGTAGTGTAGAGAAGCAGAGGTGTCATAAAATCATTTTAATTATTACTAATTTGGCTGCTTTTGGCTAAATGATCCAAAAGCAGGGAACATTTCATGTCTAAATTGTGCTGCTATTCATCTACGTGATAAATATGCACAGAACATCTGATTTGGAACATGTACTTTTCTAGGTACTTCAAATGCCTACATGAATCAAACAAAATTTCCGACCTTCTGGATTTTTGTTTTTTTTTTGTTTTTGTTTTAGAGAAGAAAGATATTTCTTTTTAAAATATGAAAATCGCAGGGCATTTAGTAATATCATTAATGTGGAGTGTGGAAAGGAGATAGAGGAGAAAGTCAATGAGCAGGAACCAGGGAGCATGGTCAAAGGAGACTGATGAAGGGGGCTCTCTGGGAGAGCAGGACATCCGAGGAAAGACATGCCCAAGAGAAGGAAACACCTAATCCCAGGGGAAGAGGAATCCAGACAGGGCTCATTTATTTATTTACACTTAAGTTGCTACATTTGTCAAAGTTACTTTATCCAAAGAAATCTTCTGTTCACTTCACCCTTTCCAAAGACCTAAAACAAAACCCTTTTGCTTGCTTGCTTGTTGTTTGTTTTGTTTTTAGATTCGATCTCACACTGCGCCTCAGGATGGCCTGAATTATTATATAGCCCGGGTTGGCCTCAAGTTTATGACAGTCTTCCTGCCCTCAGCCCTATGAATGTGGAGATTATAGTCATGATCCACCACGCCCAGTTTCCTTCATGGTTCTTATCAAAATCTGAAATAATTCCACATCTTCACTTATTTCCACATATGTTAGATTGCTTATGCTCCTTAATACTTTAGAAATATCATCAGGTAATGCATGTTTTTCTACTATATTAAATCATATAGTTTCTGTATTTTGAGGACCTTAAATAAGGTTGATACATACAGGATACATCTCTAAGGATAAACATAAGAAGGAGAGAAGAAAGGGTGGAGAGAGGAGAGGGATGAAGGAGAGGCAAAAGGGACGGATGAGAGAGAAAAGCAAAGTGGGGAGGAAGGAAGGTGGAAAAAAGAGATGAAGAACAAGGGAGGGAAGAAGAAGGAAATATGAGGCTGCAGGCACAAATCTCAACAGTTTATGTCCTAGGAGCTAAATATTCTTTTTTTTATTTATTTATTGCTTCAGGTTACATCTCTATCATAGTGCCCTCTTTCGACCCTTCCCAGTCCCACCCTCCCACCCTCTACCCCCTAACCTATCCATCCCACTCATCTGGAGTGGAGTGTCCCTACATAACAGTCCCCCACCCCAGTTCAGCAGTCATATGAGAGCCAAGAGCCTCCTCATACACTGGGGGCCTACAAGGCTGCACCACTAGGGCAAAGTGTCTCATTGACAGGAAAAAAAGTCTATGTTCCTGTTCCCTTTGGTGCATTGGTTATAGTATAGTTATCTTGTACTATATGGCTAAAATCCGACTATAAGTGAATAGATGCCATGTGAATCGTTTTGAGTCTGGGTTAGCTCACTCAGAATGAGCTTTTCTAGTTCCATCCATTTGGCTGAAACTTGCATAATTTCATTGTTTCTGATAGCTGAGTAGTATTCCATTGTGTAGATGTACCATAGTTTTTTAATCCATTCTTCAGTTGAGGGACATCTGAGTTGTTTCCAGTTTTTAGCTATTACAAATAAGGCTACTATGAACATAGATGAGGCAACTTCCTTGTGATTCGGTGAGGAGTCATTTGGATGTATACCCAGAAGTGGTATGGCTGGGTCCCGAGGCAGAGCTATTCCAAGTTATCTAAGACATCGCCAGACTGACCTCCATAGTGGTTGCACAAGCCTGCACTCCCACCAGCAATGGAGGAGCATTCCCATTTCTCCACACCCTCACCAGCATGTGCTGTCATTTGAGCTTTTGATCTTAGCCATTCTAATAGGTGTGAGATGGAATCTCAGAGTTGTCTTGGGTTGCATTTCTCTGATGATTAAGGATGCTGAGCATTTCTTCAAGTGTCTATCGGCCTTTAGGAATTCCTCCTTTGTGAATTCTCTGTTTAGCTCTTTCCCCCAATTTTTAATTTGATTATTTGGTTTCCTGGCATTTAATTTCTTGAGTTCTTTGTAAATTTTAGATATTAGCTCTTTGTCAGATGTGGGGTTGGTGAAGATTTTTTCCCAATCTGTAGGCTGCCATTTTGTTCGAATGACAGTATCTTTTGCCTTACAGAAGCTTTTCAGTTTCATGAGGTCCCATTTATTGATTGTTGGTCTTAGTTCAAATGAACCACACACCTATGGTCACGTAATCTTTGACAAACAAGCCAAAATCACACAATGGAAGAAGGACAGCATCTTCAACAAATGGTGCTGGTCCAACTGGATGTCCACCTGTAAAAGAATGAAATTAGACCCATACTTATCACCTTGCACAAAACTTAAGTCCAAGTGGATCAAAGACCTTAACATAAGCTCGGTCACACTAAATCTACTAAAAGAGAAAGTGGGAAAAACACTCAAAATCATTTGCACAGGTGACAACTTCCTGAACAGAACACCAACAGCTCAGGAGCTAAATATTCTATGTAGACCATGTTAAACTTTAAGGGTTTCAATGAAAGTACAATGTTCATTTCTTTCAAATAATTAGTACATATTTCATTATTTCTATGAATCTTAGGTTCAGCACACAGTAATTTTTGTTCTTTATCAAGTTGAGGGCTTTCACCTTTTCAGTTAAAGGAAACAGTCTGTTTGTTCCCTTTTGTGTATCTGAATTGTTAGTAAGTAAGTTAACAGTCATAGCAGATACAGGCACTGCAATACCATGAAAGTTAAAAGACTATGGGGCAGGTAGTATATAAAGCAGATACTGTGAGAAAGATATGTCTGTGTCTCAAACAGGATGGCACCAGACTTCATCTTGCCACTCATAATGGCACAACAAACTTAAGAATAACCTATTCTGAGATTTATTTAACTCATATTTCAGATCATGGCTAGCTGCAGTTGACTAAAGACAGACAAAGTGAAACCGCAGATGAAAGAACTTTTAGAGTAAGATTTTAAAGTCATTTTTAATGTATGCATTTGGCAAATGTCTAGTTACATAGCAGCAGATGGTAATATGTAGTTCTCAAAACACACACTCACATACACACTCACTTACTTATAGACTTTTTTTGGCTAATAAAGGTACAGAGACGTCACTAAGCAACGCAGAAAGAGAAAAATTTTTCCAATCCATGAATTAACCTTTATCATAGGTCTGTATGTATAGAAAAAAATTATATGGCATACAGAAAATTCAGTATTACCCATGATTACTGGCATCCATTGGACTTTTGGAATATACTCAAATGAACTGCAACTACAAAAGTTAGTGACCATTAACCTATTTTGAGATTTTTGAGCTATATAATGAAGGCAGCATTAAAATAAATTATTATTCACTAAGTAGTTCTTTTCTAGCCAAGGTGTTTCATTCATATTTTCAGATCAGCATTAAAATATCTTTCTACATTTTCCATGTTCATTTTATCCATTGCTCTCTTAGTTTCTTTTCTCCTTGCTGTGATCGAAGATCCTGACAAAAGCAATTGGGGAAGCATGGACTTCTATAGCTCAGTCTCATGTTACAGTTGACTGTCATCTGGAAATCACAGTAGCAAGAGTTTAAGAGAGTTGGTCACATTCAATTCTTAGTCAAGAAGCAGAATGTGATCTAGCTTTCTCCACCCTTATACGTACAGCATCCCCTGACTAGGGAATAGTTCCACTAACCATAGGTTGGTCTTACCACCATAATTAATACAATCAAGATAACTCACACAGAAATATCCAGAGGAATATCTCCCAAGTGATTCTAATTTCTATCCTCTGACAACAGCACAACCACCATCAATTTTAAGTATCTTAGAGATTTATCAATTCTGAAAACCAGAAACACAGAAAAATTTGTGAGACAAGATTTCACATAATTAGCAAAAAATTCAAGAAATTGACAGGTATGATCATAAACAGAACGTAGCATAAAAGACAAGAGGGTTATTTGTAGATAAATCCTGAACTTAGTTTCCTCTAGAATAAAGAGATGCATTATGGTCAAGTTAAAGATTATTTAACTGGATGTTATTCATAAAAGGAAGATAGCTACATAAAAATTTCTAAATCTAAGTCACATGATATAAGTAAATAAGAAAGCCGTGAGAAGGCAAATGGTAATCTCTCCACTGTGACTTTTGGTTCTGAATTGTTCAAGAAAGAAATTCAACAAATAGAAATCAAGGTGGAAGCATAAACCATAAGCAATGGAATTTTACTTTATATTTACACAGCAGTTCACCATTTTGGAGCTCAGGGCTGTAATGAAGAAATATGAGCTCTGGTTAGCCCACACTTACATGTTTATGCATGTGTGTATACATATGCATGTTATCATTCATCACTATAATACAGATACTAGTTAGCAACATAATATGTTAACCATAGCACATTTCCAAAGCATGCTAATATGAAGAAATGGACTGAGACATTAGCAAATGCAGTATGTATGTATATATTACATAGAGTGGGGAAAGAGGAGGAGGTTAGAGGATATTTATTAAGTACCTACTGTACGTTATTCATTATGTGGGGTGCTCTACAATGTTACTTCCAAATAATACACTAAGCATGAAAATCAAGCTTTCTGAAAAGGAAGCTTAAAAATGAAGCCTTTCCCCATCCTTGTGTCCTTTGTCCAGACTCCAGGCATTACATCCCCTCCCACAGACAGCTGTGGGTGGCACTTACATGACTTTACAGGAGATATTCAGGGTGTCAGAGTTCCATCTCCTAAACGAAACAGATAAACTGCATCATGAACGTTGACTGTGCTTTGTTAATTACACGAATGGAAGCTTTAAGACAGACCTGTTCATTACAGGGCTTGATGGTCAGCTGTACTGTGTGTCAGTCTGAGGTTTTGCCCTGGCATTTGTGAGGACATTCAAATTGGTCAGCAGTTAAAATGAATCCTGCTCAGTTGAAAGACGTTAGCTCTTCAGGGGCCAAAGGTTATTGTTTTTGCTTGATTAGAAACACGAAGGGTAAGTCTCTAGGTTTGTATACAGACACTTGCAAAGTTTTCTAGGCAAGTAACAGAACCTGATTCCAGCTAGAGGATCTACCAGCATATTCAGTCGCTTTGCAGTAGCAGATGCTTTTGGCTGAGGATAGAGGGAAGACCAACATGAGATCCAAGACAGTAAAATCTTCACAGAGATGACAGTTCGTCTTTGAGTTTGGGTCTATGAATTATTTACCTATTCCTTAAGGTTTTTGCCAAAATCCTCACTTTCTAGCCTAGACCTGAATCCTGAGCACTACTTTGAGGTATGGGAGAAGCTCCATGCAGATTCTGAGAAGCAGCTAAAGGTCACATGTGAGACACAGAACTTGGGCACAGAGAAAAATACCTCTCACCTCGTGCCCCATTGACTAGTTCTTGGAGAACTCAGCTCCCATCATTCATAATGGTATGAGTCCCTGCGTACACTTTTCCTTTTCCAGCTCAACAATTTAGTGTCCCCAGTCCCTTTAACACTCAGTGATGTTGACAGAAACCTTTCATTAGGATTAGCACCCTAGAGCCCCCTCATTTTCCTCTTTCCTGAATTTATTTATTTTTTCTTCCTTGGCTCACGATATCTCCCATCACTATTTCATTGTCATCCTATTTCCTCACTCACAAACAGTATCTCTTCCATTTTTTTTTTTCCTGAAGACTTCAAGCCAGTCTAATCAATCAATCACTTGAGTGATGCTCACAAGATTTAATCAAATGGACCAATGCTGGAAGGTATTTTCAAATCTATAGGCTTCTGATATTGACTTGCTCATATTTTATACATTGATACCCTTTTTTTCTTCTCTTTATTTTGTTTATTTGGAGGTTACACAGTAGAAACCTGACTTCCTCACCTCATCATTGGAAGGGGCATTGCTTTCTGCCTCACAAGGAGAATGCAGACTAATCTCATTAACCAGCTTCTCCTTTGCACTTAACTATCTACAACCTACCTCTGATATACACTCCAATTTATTTCCTGCCCCATTCAATTGTCCTTACCTCAATAAATGACCCAAATCCAGAGGTCAACATCAGTTCCTGTATCTCCCCCATCTTCCCATTAGTATATCAGTGATATCCTGTAGCTTCCAAACCCTCTTCCAACTTTAAATGTCTTTCCATCCATTTCTGACTTTAAAATTGACACTAACTCATGGTTAAGCACAGACCTTTCATCTTTCATCCTGAATACTCTATAACCCTCTACTGTGTTCTTCTATTTGCACTGATTCCTTCTGTATCATTCCCTATGTGACAGCAGGAATAACAGTTCAATTGAGACTTGATTATACCACTTTTCAATGGCCTCGCACAATCTTTTGTATAAAATATGAATTTGTTATGATTGTTTACAAGGCCATGTGAGATCACGGTCATATCTAACCTCACCCTCACTCACAGTGAATCACCCTCACATTTTTGTTTGTTTGTTTTCCTAGCTCTTCAAACTAACTAAAGTCTTTCACACCAGAGGCACTTGTCAAAAGCTCTCTTTTCATTTTTGTGTGTGTTTCCTTGTTCTCTATACCTATTGCTTCTTCTTTTTGTCTGTTCATGTCATGGTTTAAATGCTCCATTTCTGAAGAAGTATTCCTCCTGGTCACTCAGTCTCACTCAGTTCTTCCATAAAAAAAATCCAGGCCCATTCTATTCTATATGGTATCTCCATGTTTTGATTTCTCCATTTGATGAAATGTCCCCCACAGTCTTATGTGTTTGAATATTTGTTCCCAAGACATTGGCTTGGGGAGACTGCTATGTGTGAAAGCTTCTCAACTGTGATCCAACAAGCACAAGTAGGTTATGGGGTGGATGTTGAATAAGACATCCACTTCTGGGTCCTACTTGAGCTCTCTGATTCCTGGTTTACCAAGATTCAAATAGGGCATGCCATGATGCACCACCTGCTGTGCCTCCCCACCAGGATGAAATGACCTCCTCAGTCAGTGAGTGAGATAAATCTTTCTTCCCCTAAAAACTCTTCTGTTTATAGTTTCTGCCCCTCTCTGCCATGTAGACAGTCTTTAAGTGAGAAAGCCTAGAATTATCTGGAATTGGTTCCCACCCCATCACCCAGCACATCTTATTAACAACATCTCCTAAGAACTTCTTCTCTGTGCTTTGATATTTTAACTTTCTCCATTTGGGCCTCTCAGTTTGGTTATTGCTTCAACTCTTTATTCTTCCAATTCTAAAAACCATAGTCTATTTAGGAAAATCCTCCCTTTCATTTCCTTACATATTTAACACTGCTCTAAGGATGAATATGAGATCCTCTGATTGGCTGGAATAAGAGATCCTTCATTTACTGCCTTCTGTTTATATTTTTTTCATCATTTTTTTCCAGTCCTCCTTAAAAATCCTTTAATCCTGCCTTGATGTTGCAAGACCAGATGTTCTCTGAATCACTATGCTGAAGACCTGTTGCCTAGAAAATGAACCATTTATCATGGTTCAGTTCAGATGTTACCTTTGTACAAAATCCACATAAATTCTCATCTTTCTTCTTCCAGAACATAATTCATGTATATTATACATACGTGTGTGTGTGTGTGTGTGTGTGTGTGTGTGTGTGTGTGTTTGTGTGCCCTCACATTTGCATGGCAATTGTAGAGTTGTAACAATGCAGATACTAGATGGAAAGAGTGTTTCTTCAGTTACAGCTGATTTGTTCACTATTGGCACACAACAAGTCCTCATGAAGGAGTGCCAAACAGATTGACAAGTGAGGAAATGTGACACCATAGCTGAAACCCACCACTAACATGCTGTAAATGTGCTCGAGTCAAGGTAGGGACTGGTACCTCCGTGAGGTCTAGGAATGTGGCAGGCATCACAGCCCAAGGAATGGGTAAATGCTTCTGAGCAGTACAGAGCTAACGTTCAATCAATACCAGCTCCACAGTGTGCCTCTTTCAGCAGCCTGACCTCAGACATCCTTTTTATGTTTCTGTTCCTAATATATGTACCAGAGACTTATCTGTCCATTCCTTGCACTTATCTAAGGATTGAATATGGAAGTACTTAAAGCATTGAACACAGTGCCTGGCACCTAATAAAGACTCCACGAATGGCTATGATTATCACAAGACAAGTATTGGGAACAGTCCTCTGAGATTGCCAGTCTGGTTAATTTGTGCATTCCATTGCTTTTGCAGTGGATAAATAACTAGCATGAATAATAAGTTATTTATCAGCACCATAAAGACAGAGTCACAAATGAATATAATTTGCTTCTTCATTGATCTATTTCACATACTCACTGCCAATCTCAACACTTCCAAGACATTGCCTGGCACTTTCTCACCACGCAAATATCTTTCCATTCTAGTATTGGTTAAATTCTTACTCTTTTACCAATTGTAAAATCAAAGGATGAAATGTAATTGCCTAATTATTGCCATTTTAAATGTCTTTCTCGGGTTCTTAAATCATGATAGTTTTTGTAATTTCATTCCAAGCCTCTAGCTCTGGTGATCAATGTGCACATACTTTCCTCATAGCTCACCAAATACTGGGACAATGCCTGTGTATAAAGCTGACTTTTATCAAGCTAGAGATAATTTGAAAATTATCTCTATCAGAAAGAGAAAATTTCAAATATACCTTAGTGCTTAGTTTATAAGAAATTATACTTACTCTTGCATTTTAAAACGTGTGTTATCTATGCTCATAATTTGTAAATGTGTATATTTCTGCATTCTGCATAGTTTAGTATACATTGGACAGACAGCTATTTTGATACTCAGTACTTTTACAACCAGTCAAGAAAAGCACACATTTTTATCCACAGTCAAACACAGAGAGAATTTAACTTACAGATAATGACTTAACCTGGTAATTAAACAGTTTAGTGAATTATATGAAATAAGACATTTTATTACTTACAGGGCCTTAAAAACATTAGAGGAAAAAGAATCATAGTAACTTATTGATATGGTTGGTCTTTTTTAAAAGTTCAAGATCAGACGAGGTCAGGCATGCTTAGGGTGGTATGGCCTGACAATCATTCTTCAGGCATAAGGAAAGAACAGACCTAAGTGTATAGGGTGATTATGTAGATTTTCTAGCCCCCAACAAGCCTTTAATTTAACTGGGTTACTGGAAACGAGGCATACCACCCGAAACACTGACTAGACTACAGGGAACCTGGGGCCGACAGATTTTTTAGATGTGTCAGGGGATTTGACTGTACTAGTTACCTGCTCTCTGGAAAGTAGAACAGAGCTAGGATAATAAAGGGTAAAGAGTGGGTGAGGGCATAAGAGCAGCCATGTTTACTGAACTGCTTGCCTAGCCACTTTCTTCTGCCCTCAAGGAAGACTGACGAACAACCATCATAGGACTCGTTAAGGTTCCTTTTCTCTAGCATATTGTATTCTTTGGGTTTTGTGTGAATTCTAATATTTAAAATGCTCAGTTTTTAAAATCTATATCCCAGTGATCTATCTATATTTCCTGGCACTGTCAAGATGCCTGATGAGAAGGAAGAAGTCTTAATGTTAGACTACCAAATGCAGAAAGAGGTTTATAGTTCTAGCTGGTTGTGCTCATTGTTCATTATATCTGCTGCAGAGCCCAGCTGTGGAGTAGGTTCACTTACTGCTCTTGTTAGAAATCATTTTCAGCCATGAGGCTAAAGGTTAGGTGGTCTACCACCAAGTTACATGGCTCATAGTATGGTCCAACCTCTAAAATATTTCTCAAACTTTCTATGGAACTCAGGGTACCTGCAATAGGTACCAATCATGCAAACATTTAAACGATGGCTTTCCTGATCTCTCAAAAATTATTTATCACTTATTCCATTGACAGTGAAATTCATTGCTTTCTAGTGGAACGCCACTGCAACATATGAGACCACATTGGCCTCTAGGAGACCTATCTGTGGCCTCAAACTTAACATTTATTGGCCATATACTTTTCATGGAGATAAAATTTGACAGAGTTTTTCTGGACTAGAAAGTGATAATCAACACAATACTCCTTTTTTGTACCTATTCTTTCAATTAACTATGCTGTTGGACTTATAAATCCCAATAATAGCATTCCAATGTAAAGTCAGTTGGCATTTATGAGCCTTATACATGAAAGTACTGTACTATTTGAATTGAGCATGTTCCTGGGAATGATAACAAAAGTACTTATTTCAGAGGAATATTTCTGAAATGGCTAGATTTGGTACCTGAAAACATTGTGTTTACATTGATTATAGGAGAAGTTTGGGGGTACATAAACATAATCTACTTGCATGCTTCAGTCCTTAGTGAAAGCTCTAACTTTAGCCTCTTTCCCTAAGAAAAATTAATGAATATTTACTTGAATTCACCTTTTCATAAAAGTTTTCCTTTCAAAAAAAATTTTCGTAGTAAGCTAAAATTGTCAATTCTGTTAGCTAGAAATTGGCCATAAATACTGTTAACCTGAATTTCAACTTTCACCAAGGGTTAATAAAGATGTTGCTAAAATTCTGTTCTGTCTAAAGAACTTAAAACTATGCAACAGCCTTTTTGACGTCTCAGCAGAGATGTGTATCATAAACAGATATGTAAAAAACTTCCTGAGCCTAAAATAAGGCAATTTATATGTAAATCGGCAATAAAGCAGAACTACTGCCAATGCATAAAACATCCCATTATTGACATTTTCTGTTCTGAAATAGTTAAAATGCTTGATAATTTTCCCTTTATCTCCTCAAATATTTGCTTACCTGCCTTTTATTTCCAGGCCCTGGTTACATTAAGCCATCTACAGAATAGATTAATATCTCTTAGCCAGCTACTTTAGCATTTGATTATTTTAGTCAGGTAATTCTCTTATAGAAATATTGCAATACCAAAGCTTGCTGTACAGCAAGATATTAACTGAAAGCAGACTATCATACATGCTGAAATTTCAGATTAAACTAGAATGCATTATTGATTGTGTGGTAATTTAGTTTCCTGAAAATAAGTGCCATTGGGTTATTCTTTAATATGAACGATAATGCAATATCTCCATGGACGGGAAATGAGGTTCCTCCGCGCTGACGATGAGCAGTGTTACTTTGTCAAACATTTTCAAATTGCTTCCTTTTGTGTGAGTGGATGAGGGAGGTATAGTGGGGTCTTTTCATTAGTTTACAATTGGAGATTTATTAGAATAGAACTCAACCGTAAATTTGCCCGGAGTATTGCTTTATTAGAGAGGAGCGAGTCTTTATTGGGATGCCTCAGAACTCTATAAAATGCTGAGTTTTCTAGGTACAATGAATTGCAGCAATGTCACTAGTGAGCTGGTACTTTAATAAATTGGCATTAAAATATCTTATCAAAATGTCCTGAGAGTTAGGCTAACCCTTTCTCTTCCAATCACCATTTTTTGTTCACCCAAGCACTTCCATTCTAAGAGTGGTTTTGCAGAAAAGGAAGACATTTCTGTTATGTGGCCTGTCAGTTCAGAGGAATGTTTGTCATCAAATAATAAAAGTGTAAGGACCATAGGTGGAAAATATAAAACATATTAGTATTGATTAAAATTCTCTTAGGTGTGTGTGTGTGTGTGTGTGTGTGTGTGTGTGTGTATTATAGATAGATTTTGTTTAAGCTAGATGCCCTGCAGATATTTTCACCTGATCTGCTGTTGCAGTCAAAGCCTACAGAGTTCTCTGTGATGAATCTATATGGACAGAAATTGTTTCAGCAATGTTAAGGTTAACAGGTGCACGTCTTGGAACCACTTCCATCCATAGTGAAATATAAGAGATTTAAAAGTAATAAAGGTGGCTTAAATTTTAATGCTGTTGGGACTTTAATAACTATTTTAACTATGGGTAGCTCAATACTTAGAACCTGCTTATTTTAGATATGTGTATAAATCTATTGAATGTGTTAAAAAAAACTCCACACATTAATTGTATGTTTTTTTAAGAGTTGATTGACTTTCTCAAAATACAATAGATAAACAGGTGACCTTGCCTACATTTGTTTTGTTTAACCTCCCAAGTATATTAAGAATATATTAGTCTTCAGGTCTTGTGTGTCCACATTGTGGACAGCTGTCTGTAAGACATTCAGCATGCATCTAAATAAGTTGTATCACAAACTATAAAACATGGTTGAGAATTTATGCATAATAGTCAATATATATCAGTAGCATTATTGTCCTATAAATTAGCCTATAATAACCAAGATGATTACTTTGTATTGTGATTCCATCGCCACAACTGTAAATTATTGTTGTCAAGAATGACAACTGAGAAACTAGGACTCAGGGACATATGCTAAATTTAGGAAATTAAAGTTATTATTTTAGAATGTTTTATTGTTTGATGTCATCGAGTAGGATTCAGTTGCTTCTTTTAGCCTTTTTTATCTTTCCATCTAATTTTGCAATTGTAAATCTCTAGCCTTTCAACTGAAGTAACAATGTCCCTACTATTCTTAGTGCCTTAAAAGAGTAGTGTTAAAGAAAAAATAGACTTCAGAGTAATTTAGACTCATGGCTTAGAGTCCAAGTATGACTATTTGTTCACTGGGCATTTTAAGAGAGATATTTCATGTTCATTTCATCATGGCTTAAATAAGATACAAGAAACTCTTGCCACTAGGAGTGCTGTCAAGATGAAGTGAAGGGATTATCAAGTGCTTTGTGGAAGCATTTGATTAATATCAAATTTTACTATTGTTGTCTCTGCTAACAGTATTCCATGTGAGAGTGTCTGCTACACCTGAATGAATGTCCTCAGTCCCTATTACATTTCACCGGATCCATAAATAACCAAAAGCATGCTGTAAATAGAGTGTAGGTGCTTGTTTCCTAGATCCAAATTGAAGAGCAAACATTGTTTCTATGCACAAAACATCACATGACTGCATAGCTCCCATAACTCAAAATTTAATTGTTGGACCTAAATTATTTTATAGCATATCATGTGTTTTTTTGAGAAAACTAAATAGGAATCAATGAATAAATGCATTCTACATACTATTTTTCCTCCTGTCTCTTCACCTACCTCTGATATCTTTGGATTTTTGATATAAAAGAGAAAATATAATGCATCTTATTTATCATGGATATAAACATGAATAATATAACACACGTGTAGTGAACAGAAATTTGCATTAATTGTAATGGCATCTCTGTACAACCTCTGTCTTGTGCTTTAACAATTTTCTCTTGAAATAGCTATAATGTTAGTATTTAGTGACCATTTTTAATTTTAACTAACCTGATAAGCATTTGATGTTTACAAAGGCATAAATTAACATACACCATCTTCAAAATTACCTCATATAAGTGTGGGAATCCTACAGGATTTATTTATTGATTTGAGGTCTACTATAATAAAAAAATTTCTTATGAAGTATATCCAAAGGTAATTGAAGAATATAGAAACCAAGTTATAAAATTCAATATTAAAATGGTATATCTTTAAGACAGGGTCTCATCACAGAGATCAAGCTGGCCTCAAACTCATGATCCTTCTACCTCAGCCTCCTGAGTGCCAGGATTGTGGGCATGGTTACCATGCTAGGTTGTTTAAATTTTATATTTAATAAAATAATAGATGGCAAAAAGAGATATTCTGCTACCTAGGAAAAATGATATGTCTCAGATTTACATTTGAGAAAGGATGGATGGAAACAATTTTCCCTAATATTCTTTCAAAGTATTCAACATTTTCCACAGATTTAGAGACTCAGTGATCACTACAGCATTGTTTAAAATAAAAACAACATTGCCATCATTATTTCAAATTGTTGTCTTTTTTTTGCTTGATAAAACAATCTTAAATGTTGAATAATTCTTAATTTACTGATAATTGCCAGTCCCTTGTTATCTGAAAACCCTTGGAACAGATGTCCATGAAGCCAGGCTCAGGAAGTTGAAGCAAAGTAAAAATAAATGTGTGGCCAAACCTAATATGGAAAGCAAAGTCACTGGTTAGATCTGTCACTGGACACTCTATGCTGCATGGATTACTTTTGGGGGCTAGATTTGATTTGTGAGATAGGGTTTCACACAATGCAAGCTATCATCAACCTCATTATATAGGCAAAGCTGTGAACGAACTAAAGCTCTTGTTTCCACCTCCCAAATGGTGAGACTGTGGATGTGATTCTGCCATGTATGGCTCAGGTTATTGTGGATATTAATGGTTTGCTCGCTAAGCCTCTGGAATACAGTATATGATCATACCCTGACTAGTAATCAGAGATAAATAAGCAAGGGTACATCATCCACAGGAGCAGGACACAGCCTGACAGTGGTTCATTCATCAAGTATTTAATGAATACTTAAGATGTGCTAGGCACTATAGAATAAGGTGCATGTGCTTTTTACACTGAAGAATGTGCCTGAAAGACACATACAAGCTGTGCTACAGAAAGTCACCTGACAGAGAAAAGCAGGTGAGTCTCAAAGGAATCTACCACCAATAGTGGTATTTGCATTTCATCCCAAAAGCACCAAGAAATCATGAAATATTGTCTTAAATATGTTATATTTTTATTGTTATTGATTTGAAATCAATGAAGAAATACAGATATACAAAGACTGACATCTAAAGCAATTCACAGTATAGTACCCAGACTGAAGAACACACTAAAGAGAATCCTGCACACAAACGCTTGAAAGGAAAAATAGGCGTTAAATATTTTATCACAGATTAGTTGCAAAATGAAGAAACCAATAAAACAAGTCAACTGGAAGACTATCATTTCGAGTAGTCTGAAAGGTGACTAGTCTGTGATTTGGAGTCTATACTAACCTGAGGCTGCGGTTCCATCCAGAGGACAGCAGAGGCTCCATGTGCTGGGTGGTCAATGAATATGAGCTTCACTGTTCCCTGTCATTTACCTGGAATCCTGTGCAGCATTCTCCAAGGAGAAATCTCAGATCCATGTCTTTCCAAGTATTTGTTTGCTATTAGACACCAAGAATAAAACCAAATAATAATATGTCTATTAAGTCCAAGAACAAGTTGGTCACATAATCCCAAGGGTTCATCACAGGAAATGAGAGCATATTTCTTTAAAATGTTCAGGCTGTCTCTCACACACACAAACATACACATACATACACATATATAAATACAGATGCATACATGTATACACACACACACATATATATATACACAACTGACATAAATACACACACACAACACATTTTCAGAAATGTCCATTTGGTATTGGGTAGTCAATTAGTCTGCCCTTCCATGGAGAAAATTTTCTCCATGGAAAGGGAAGTGGTACTATAGAACCTCAAAAATAAAAGAAATAATTATTTTTAAGTTGCAGGATGGTGGCTTGGAACATGGTTCAGTAGATAAAGTACTTTCCATGTAAATATGATGACCAAAGTTTAGATGCCCAGATCCCACATAAAAGCTGGACAGAAATAGATCTGCTCTTAACCCCAGTGCTTGTAAGGAAAAGTAAGAAATTTCTTCAGGGAAGCTTATTTGATAAAAGAGTCAGAATGGACAAGCTCCAGGTTTAGCAAGAGATATTGGTTCATTCAATAAAGTAGAGAGCACTAGAAGACATCCAGTATCAACCTCAAGCCTCCATGAGTATGTACACGTAAATACACACAGAGTGCAAACACACACACAAACACATACACACACACGAACAATTTTAAAATCTTCTTTGAAATACGCTTGTCGCATACATTGCCGGGCTCGTACATGTATTTTGAGCATGAAACATTAAAATCTACTCCAAATCAGAATAGTCTTATTTGAAATTACTATTAGATCACAAACCACAACTCTCCGAAGACTTGGCTCAAGTAACAAATGGCAGTGCTTTGGATGAGATTTAAGAGTAGCATGCATTAAACAACGCCACTGGGCAGGATGGTGACCCAACAGATTATTCCAATTAGAAGTCTTCACTAGAAGATTTATTTGGTGTAGGAGTAAATATAAGGCTGCGTGTAGTTTATGCTTTCATTTTTCATTTGATAGATATTTGCATACCAAAGACAGAGGCTCACTGACTTGACACATAGTGCTGAAAAGTTGGGCATGATCCTTAGTGGGGGTCATGTCAGTAGAGGGGGTGAACAGAAGACAAGGAAGAAGAAAGAAAACAAAGGGTTAACAGCAGCAAAACAAAGGCAAATATCCATTATACCTGGAAGGAATCAAAGTGGGGTTTATGCATGAAAATCTCCTTAATAAAGTCAGTAACAGGACAGTACTGATTAGATAAGGACAGGGAAAACCTTCTTCTGCCACTTGACATCTGGTATTATAGACATGCAATGCCACACACCATCAGATTATTAAAATCTTGATGAGAAAGAGAGCTGGAACAAGGGGAGGATAGTATGACACATGATGCAAGAACAGAAATATCAAGGTGGAAGGAAGGAAGCCAGTTCTTTCAGTCTCGTGGGCCATGTTGATGAGATTCACTTTTTCTATGAGAGCAAAGCTGTTGAGGAAAGAAAGTGACATAGCTCATTTGCCTTTTACAAGGTTGTTCTGGAATCTTCATGTACACAGCATTGACAGAAACCCAGGCATCCTCAGGGCGATACATTAGCAGACTCTTGCCCAGAACTGCAAGAATGGGATGGAGGTGATGCTATGAAATCTTCACATATATAATAGCATTGTCAGAAACCAAGTCAGCTTCATAGAGATGCATTAGGAGACCCTTGAGGGGAAGTACAAAAATGAGATGGAGATGACATGGTCTAGGAAGGTAGTGGTGACAAAGATAGAAGGAGTGGATTGGACATGTTAGTATAGAATGACCTGAGGTTTGAATGAAAAACAAAATAGCAGGCAGGGATTTAGACTAGGGTTTGAAGCAAGTTTGGTGAGTAAAGGACTTTGTTATGTAACCGTAAAGACCTATCTGAGTTTAGACTCCCCGCAGTCCTTCAGAACACTGGGCTGAACACATACCTAGGAGTTAGAAATTTGATCGCTGGGAATTGTAGGCTGGGTACTCTTCCTGAATCTCTGTGGTCCAGTTTCAACAAGAGACAGTGACTAACAGATTAAGTCAGCAGCAATGGAAGAACACGCCTGACATTGACCTCTAGTCTCTATACACAGACGCACCTACACACATAAACATATACATATGCACACACACACACACACCACATGGATAAACAAAAACTTGTATTGGGTTTTTGGGTTTTTTTTTTTTTTTGAGATGTCAAAGATGACACAGGGAACAGCAAGTTGGAAAGGTCTTCTTTCATCATGAAGTTTTAAACATAAAACAGGCCTCATTTCGGAAGTCATCTAAGGAGCCAGTCGTATGATATGAGCAGGAGTAAGTGTGTCTGATAGAGAAACCAGTATCAATGGCATACAAAGAGTACCGAGAGCCAAGGAACCAAAACAGGCAGAGGGCTGGACTCAGGCGACTTCAGTTAGTTCTCAGTGAGTTTTTCGTTTTTTGTTTTGTTTTGTTTCGTGTGCGTGTTTACTTTTATTACCTAGTAGAGGAAGAAATGAGGGATTGAGAAGAGATCAAAGCTGAAATTGTGAAAAAAAAATAGTGTGAAGGAAGTAGGAGTAGCAGAGGAGTTTTGTGGTTAAGATATGGGATATGATGAAGGTAAAAACAATGATGAGGACTAGAGAGATGGCTAGCGGTTAAGAACACGTGCCACTCTCTCAGGGGACCTGAGTTTGGTTCACAGAACCAGCACCTACTATCTGTGATTTCAATTCAGGAGACCTCATGCCCGTTTCTTGCCCCCATTGGTACTTACACATGTGAACGTACACACAGAGAGACATACATAAAATAATATAAAATATTTTAAAAAACTACTAGGAATCAAGAAAACAATTGTTTTGGAGACTAGGTGAATTAGCCACATCCTTTGCTAAGGAATGTAGTCAAAGGGAAGAAACAGATTCACAAGACAGATTTGGATTCCACAGCCCTGACCATAAAGGCCTTATCTCTCCTCTTCTCTTTCATGATGTCCAGAATACTTTATGTTGATTTCTGTAGAGATGTGGCTTACATCAAAGGTAAGAACTACCTCTTCTTTGCCTGTAGTTGTGAAATGAAAATACAAAAGCAAGTTTATGAGATCAAGAGCCAGAATAATAGGTCTTAAGAGTGGTCTTCTTGATTGGCAGCAAAAGAGAAAGAAAGTGAGTAAAGTAAAAAAGAAAGGAAAGCAGCACCTAATGAGATTTCACTAAATAACACTCATTGTAATAAATGCTGTTTATGTAGTAATTTAATCTAAAAAGAGGCACATATCATAAATCTTTTAACTACAATAGTTAGGCTTACTGAAATCATTAACTTGCTTAATGGCATGTGTTTGGTAAATGAAGAAACAAAATGTACAGGATCTAACATCTTTCTTACGTTTCATTGTCTAGTATGGGCAGCATATGCAGTGAGGCAATTCAGCCAAGGGTGCACTTGGGAGTTTTGAAGATTACCAATAGCAAGCTGTAGATAGGGTTGAGGCAGAATGACGCCCTTCTGTTTGTCTTCATCAAGAGTCTACCTTTTTGTACCTACCAAAAGGTAATTATCGTGCCTGGTACTTCTAACCTTAGCTTCACTCTAACCATTGGTATCATATGTCTTCCCCAAGTAACCCACATCGCTCTGTGGTGTCTTTAGAACTTCCGAGTAGATAAGTGCACGCATCGAGAAAAATGAGCAAACTAGCCTAATGATAGTCACTAAATTACTTCAACATTGTAAGCTTCAGTTTTCTCATCTGTAGAGATAATTATTTCCTCTTCACACCATCTGGAAATTTTTATATAAAGTCATCCAATATTCTGGCTGTCATACTGAAGGCATGCAAAATAGGTTGAAAGTGAAAATGTCAGAAAGAGTATGACTAAATTTAACGAACTAGTTCATGTTAATATATGCAGAAGAGAATATGTCACTAAATGAAGAGAAGAATAAAATCACATGCCTCCATCTCCAAGGTAACATGCATGTGTTCAGTACATGTATTTCTACATAGGAAATATATATTTAAACCCACGATCATGACACATAATTTATTCTTATTACTAGTGCCAAATTCTTCATCGAGAAAACATCTTAATTTATATTGATAAACTATTTTTCGAATGCCGTTTCTGTCTAAAATCATTGCATAAACTGACCAGATGGAAATGGAAGACTAAATTTGGTAATCTAGCAGGCATCATAATTGGCTGATGGTAGCCTGCAGCCTCTCAGAAACCATGTTGCTCATCTAAAGGTGAAACATAGCAAAGTGAAGAGGTCTCACAAAGATTCTGAGCCCCAAAGATTCTCCCAGGACTTTTTGATGCTCTTGGGAATGGCAGTCACATTAAGACAATCAAAACCACACTCTCTTTTAAAAACCACAGTTCAGAGAGCCAGGAGGGGTCATTTAGATGTTTACCCTTTTGAAACCAATACTGTAAATCCAAACATATGGAGGTTATTTTTGTCTTAAAATATATATGGTAATGTTTTAAATAATCATCAGAATAGTATTAGGTTTTCTAGGGTGGGGCAGTGTATTTGGTTTTTTTTTGATGCACAATTTGGAAAATTGTCTTCTTCATTTACAGATTAATACATGATTTTCAGAGAGGCCATCTGATAAATAACCATGATGCATGGGTATTGTAAAGGGAACATCCCAAATGATTGTCTGCCCATATGACAAAAATGAAGCTACTAGACTGAAGAAATGCTTCAATATTCAGGTAAAATTCTTGTCATGCAAACATGAGAACCTAAGTATGGATCCCTCAAACTCAGGTAAAAAGTTGGAGTGCCTGCTCACAATGCCATCTCATGTCTGCTGAGGCACAAATATAAAGATCCTTAAGATTGCTGGCCAACCAACCCAGATGAATTGGTGAGAAGCTTTGTCTGAAACATAGTATGAAGGGAGGTCAAGGTAGACACATGACATATTGTCTTTACATGCACACACATGGCATAACCTCTTGCCTCTACATGCACACACATGAGCATGCAAAAGCACACATACACATCACCTGCACTGATACAACTACTACTATTTGTACTTCGGAGAAACTAACTGACCAAAAGTTGAAACATGTTGATAGATAAATTCTACCTGCTCCTCAGATTTTTGAGCCTGGGTTGTTGCATGCTCTACATATTCCAAGATAATGGAATCATGGGATTGACCATGACAACAATCAAGGAGAAAAACTCTCCACAATTTAAGTGCAGTGCCACTAGAATAACTAGTACATATGTCCTCTTTTATGTTGGCTAACACATTTAAACTGATTTTATATTGAAGACCGGCATTCATATTTTTGCCAATGTGTCTTCAACTATATGACAAATCATGATTTGGGCACATTGTAAAACCAAGCAAATAGTGTAATCACTGGGGTCATCCGACAAGTAGATTTTAGAAAATAGAAATTTATAACCAATGAAGCTTTGTGGTTACTGATAAGCCCTCTCTGCACTAAATGAAATGGGCAATGTAAAGACAGAAATACTTCCAGGGGAAATAAATAAGCCAGTATTTGCATTTACCCCCAAACTACCTTTGCTACATAGGAATTGTTTAGTTACATTTATACATTTGTCTGTTACTCTGTTACTTTTGTAGTTTTGATTGTAATCAGCCCATAAACTTCCCAACAACACTACCATACTTATTAAAAATGACGGTATCCTGTTTAATAGTGTCAGCAAATTTGTGTTTCAAAAAAGGCATCTCACTAAAGGGTCAGGAGTTTATATTAATAAAAAAGTTTAAGAACATGGAAGAAATATGAGTCTTTGAGCCAAAATATTCTATTGCTGTGAAAGCCAGACATTAATAATTCATTTTTCATCGAATTTGCACTTCTGGGTCTTGGAAAGCCACAGCAGTTTGAAAGGCCTACTAGGGCAAGAAGGTACACTTTAAAGTTAGCTGACCCCTCTCTAGCACGGTGTGGAAAGCAAACCTTAAAACAGTATAAACTTTCTCTAACTCAAAGTCACTTTGAATTCACGTTGTCTATAACCTCCAACTTTACAAGATTCTATATTGAATTAATAAAATGGAAAAGATGGGGGAGAGTGTCGTGAAGGCTACACTCAGGGACTGTGTCAAAGGAAACCTCAAAGACTTACCACTTGTTGGTTCCAATGATTAATCATTCAAAAACACAAATCAAAGCCACAGCAGAAGGAAAGCCCACAGCTTCTCCCTGTCTTTGGAAGCTCATATCCTTGGAGAAGCCACAGCAAGGTTCAAAACCATTAAGAGTCAGTGGTTATGGGCAGAGGATGCTGTTTGAAGGATTATGTGGGAAGTTATCCGAGAAACAGCATTTGGGCTGAGTCTTGGGAGAATTCTAAGAATTCAGCAGGATTTAGTAGTATGCTCAAGGAGATTGAAATTCAGAAAGATGATCCCAGAACCTGGAGAGATGGCTCTGAATTTAAGAGCACATTCTGCTCTTGCTCTTCCAGATGAACAGAATTCAGTTTTCCAGCACCCATGTTGGGCAGATCACAACTACCTGGAGCTCTAGGTCCAGGGAACAGACACTCATTTCTGACATCCTCAGCCACTATCTATGTGTGTGCGTGTGTACATGGGCACACACACACACACACACACACACACACACACACACACACACACTCAAAGACACCCACATCTTTTAAAAGACGTTTTAGTTTTAACCAAAGGACAACGATCCATGAAACACTGTTTAAGCAAAATTCCTGGAAGAAAACCCAGTATGGCATATTGGAAAAGATAAAATTCCTTTCAAGCATGGAATGCAAATGCAGACGACAGCAAAGTGTAGATATTGAGAAACGTGTCCTGTAGATTATCTTAAGATTGTAATCATTTGGGAACTGGAAGCCATAAACACAAACGCTGCAACCCCACCAAAGGAAAGATAAAATATAAGATAAATTCCGTAGGTCACACAATTAATGTGTATAACAACAGTTCATATCTCAGTGACCTTCAGTTTCTTTTGCAAAAACAATTAATTTGATCAATGTTTATGGGCTGTTTCCTAACAAAAACTCTGTGCATGTAAGTCTGTGTTGATTAGTAAAATATTTTTTAAGTTTAAGATGAGAATAATGCACATAATTGTTTAAAATTGTGCTTAAATAGCAAATGCTAAAAATTCTCAAAGACATAATAGATTTGTTGGAAAAATCTACATGAACTTAAACTCTTACAAATACACATGTACATCTCACTTCATTTTTATATTTGCATTAGATAATTTGACACCTACAGAGTACTTATTTTTTCCCTACATCCTTAGCCCGTTAGTAGGAATTCCCTTATGATTCCTCTCAGAGAAATGGAGCAGAGTGTATGCATGCTACTTCTTGACCCCACAGTTCTTCATATGCCCTGTGATTGTCCTGCCTAAGTTCCAAGAGGATGAGCTTCTCTTTGCCTGGGTCCTTGAGTGACTTCATGGAGCTGAGACAATTGCTATACAATAGTAATAATAATAATAATTACAAAAAATAAAAACAGAAAAGTAGTGCCTCATATATCAAAACAAATATAGTCTATCTAAATAAATACACCGTTCTTTCTTATTATTTACTCTCCAAATACATGCCTAATTTTGAGCTCCAAAGATGCCTAATTTGCTTTCCTTTCTCTCTTCTGCTAGAAACTTTGTTCCCTATCATCTACCTATCATTTATCTATCTATGTATCTATCTATCTCACACATCTATTTTCATATATGCATACACACACGCATGTGTGTTTGCATGGGTGCATGTGTGTATGCACGTATGTGTATATAGACTGAGTGGGGAACTCAAGACACAGTGAATATGGGGAGATCAAAGGACAACTTAGGGAGTCAGTTTTCTCCTTCTATCCAGTAGGTTCTTTGGAACAAACACATAGTCAGGTTTGATAACAGCACCTTTACACACTCCTTCATCTTGCAGGTCTTTAAACATTACATTCAAAGAAATCAAACCCTAATTGTTAAAATGAAATTAATAACAATGAAAAATCAGAAAACAATTTGCAATCAAGCTCTGAAGAAAACAAAGCAACATGCTAGCAATACTTGCTTGTGAGAAATGGAGACAAAATTTTGTCTTTTTTTTTTTTTTAACCTTTAGGGTTTTTACTTTTCTAAAACAAGCTTTAGTTATTTTAATATAAAACAGCACACTTTTTATATTTAAATTTCCAAAAATTCTTGGAAAGCCTGTCTTGAATTGGTTTTCATGGATACCAGACACGATATGGTAGTGTAGGAGAAGCAGATGAGACTAACCTGAGTTTGTTCACATGGGACACATGCACATTATGATTTTCAAGACTGTCTAATATCTGCAATTATTTTTTTCTCTATATTTTGGAGAACATAGACACATCCAATAATACATGGTCCAGTTCTTAGTATTTCATAATTTTAATTAAAATATTTAAGCTATTAATTGGTCCTAAGAATTTTCTGGATATTGTTTCCTCTAAGTATAATTGCTTAAGTATATGAAAACGTAAAATAGTCATCTCAATTATTTGTTTTCGTTTGTGTTTCCGGTAAATATTCCCATATATGCCATTCAGATATTCTCATTCTCATAGACCCTCAAATGATTAAAAGTCCTTTTATCCCTTTGAAGGTACTACTGTGCAAAAATTAATAAATAAATAAATAACTGTAACTTCTATTATTTTTTGCCTCTGTTTTTTTTTCATTCTAAAATATATATTGAATTCTTTTGTTTAAGTGATTTTGCTTGTTTTGTTTTCTCAATATGAGTTAAAGACTGGGGCAAAAGCCATCTTAATGCACATGATTTAATGCAAGTTTGATCACCTACCTGTTAAGATATGCTAGTCAAATCTCCTGCAACTTAATTTCCCTAAACTTAAAATTTTCAGATTTCAGTTTGAACTAGTAGTTTACTAAAACTGAAAAAAAACAAGCAAACAAACTGTGCCGAAAAAGACTGTTACTTCAAGAGGTCAAGACTGATTAAAGTAATAGCACATTTGCTGAACACCAAGAATATTTATGCAAGACAATATGAAAATAACATTTCAAGTTTGATTTGACTCTAGATTCTTTCCATTCAGTTTCATAAATTACTTTAAATTTCAGATGTTTTTTTAACTTTGTGGTTTTATTTTTGGTTTTTGGTTTTGAGATGAGAATCTCCACATATATCCCTGGCTGACCTATAACATGAGATCCTGCTGCCTTTGCTTCATGAGTGCGAGGATATGAACATCTTCTACCACATCTGCCCAGATTCTCAGATTGAAATCTTTATGTTTTATAAGAGAAGGAACTGGCCAGTTTCTGATAGTAAAGAAATTGCTCCCCTTGTTCTCATCTGGTTTCATTCATAGTATTTGTCTTGATTTTTTCCATCTTGTCATTAAAACAGAGCACATGATGTCTATATTCACTTAAAAATAATATGTTTTCAAAGAAATTGTGAAACCTTGGTTTCCACTTAAACACTATCTCATGCTAAGCCAGCAAGAGAGAGCAGCATGGTGACAGCAGGTGACCATCCAAAGAATCTGAGTTAAGGAAGTAGGAGACAGTTCTGAGGTCATGGAGAAACTAGGTAGACCCACTTGAACATAGCACACATTTCAATATTTAACAAAATATACCTATGCAGATTTATTATATCATTTATGTATTATAATTGGCAACAAATTGTGTTAATACTAGGGAAAAATGATCTCATAATCCCATATCTCGTACCTCTCTATTTTAAATGTTTTAGTGAGTCACAAAACCTCACTGGCTCTGTTGGCAAAACCTACATGATGGCACCAGGTGAACCTCTACAAATGCTCGATGTACAGTAAACATTGTGCTGGATATAATTAGTTGAACAGAGCAAGAGAGGGAGAATGTGACTACAAAATACCTTAGGTTGCTTTTCTTCCTCAGCTTCTCATTCCTCTCGTCTGTCTTGGATCTTGAAGGTTTTACAATTTCCCTTCTGTGGCCCACTCTCCTCAACATGCTCTGACTGGTGCCGGCCATTTATATTCAAAACACTAAAGGAGAATTTGATTTTATCTTACTTTTTAGATTAATTCCTGTTTTACCAATATCCTTGAAACTATTCTTTCTATTACTGGCTTCAACAGGTGGTCAGTTCTGAGTGTTTAATGCTGTTGATCATTCTCATATGTTTCTTGCTATAAAATGTTGTTCACGGTTCAATTGCCTATCTTGTCTCTTTCCATAGTTACATCCTATTTCAATGCTTCTGAAGTTCATGCTTTCTCTACATTTTTGAAACGTTTCCTTTTTTATTCTGAATATTCTCCTGGCACGCTGCCCTTCCCATCGTCTCTCTGCATCTATACTGTGGGCCTCTCATAATTAGCACCATTCATTATCCTTTTGCATAAAGAACCATCAAGATAACCATGTAGTGAGCTGGAGAGTTGCTTCAGTGGTTGAAACACTTATGGCACAAGAACACATATGGGATCCCCAGAATCCAGTAAGACTCCCAACAGATGCAGTGAGTGTGGCAACGTACCATAATTCCGGCTTTGAAGATAGAAGCAGAGGATCCCAGACCACACTTGATAGCCATATTGGTATGCTATGTATTTGATTGAGAGACAATTCCTCAAAGAATGAGCTGAAAGAGTGATCCAGGATGATTCCTGGCACCAACTCATTCACCCCAAGTCTCCACATGTGCAATTGTAGGCAGGCACACACACACACACACACACACACACACACACACACACACACACCCCGAAAATTTACAGACATACATGTGCACACTACACTCACATATATGATAATGGGAAGAAATGGGAAAAACATACAAAAGAGATGATTTTCCAAGATGCCTTCACATTGGGATTCCACATCCAGAGGAAAAATTCTAGTTAGCTGTGACTACAATAATAACGTTTTTTCCCAAAACAGCCATAGTCCACCCCTGTAAAAACTTAAATGCACAGCTGACTCAACCCTCTTTAAATACATATTCTGCTTTATACCTGAAGGGAAAAATAATACAAGGAGAATAGAAGACAAAAGAGGACATTTCCTTTAAGTGAATATAAAACAGATGATTTGATCACTTGCAAGCATTTGGAGTTTGTGGTTTCAACACTTCAAATAATGGCTAATTATTCCTGACAAATTGAATTGAATTATTAAATTATCACAGCGGTGGTAGGCATTTGTAAAGGAAGGGAAAGGAAACTGTGTGTTTATGTTTTTCCCCCAAGGCCATGTTATATTTGAATGTTTCCTGCATTTAGCTACACCTGCTGTTTAGGACAAAGCCCACACCATAACTTGACTTTTGTAAATAACTTGCTACAGCCAGTCATGAGTGTGTGCAGAACCTAATGGGCACATTGCTTCCTTCTTCAATTGCTTCACCTTTTGTATCATTTAAAAGAGAAAAAGGTTTGCATTGTTGTGTGTGCCACCTTAATTCTGTTTTTGTTACTGCTTGAAATTATTTCTGTTGTCATTTCAGCAATTGTCAGCCAGCTGATGGTGAGGTTTGTTTGGGGAATTCGGGGTGAGTTTACCAAGTGAGACTGACAACATTCTCAAGCATACAGTCATCTCTATTATTTACAGAGTTAGAGAAATGTAGTCATCCCTTCAGTGAACTGTGTCAAAGAATAAAAGGAGCACAGTGTAGAGATTTCTAAAAAGGAATCATTTCTGATCTGCCTAATTTTAGACAAGTTTTAAATACCATATCATCTCAAGAGCAAGATTGAAAGCAATTTTGTGATGCTTAACAGGAGATGAATCCAATATAGAAAATTTAAAAAGATTGGTTAAGGAAAATATGAATCATGTGTAAAATTTGTTCTAGATTTCATAAAACCACTGATAGAATTGGGACCCAGAGACTAAGGGTGTCTTTCACACCCCTCTTCTCTTAACTGCTTGATGAGGAGGCCTGACAATTATGCGGTGACTATGGAGAAAGATTCTGACCCTTCAAACATGATGAAAAGTCATTTAATTTTACTATTGGGCTACATCGGTACTGATCTTTGTATATTGATACAAAATTAAGATTATATTTAGCCACATTGGTATTGATCTTTGTATATTGATACTAAATTAAGGGTAACGCTTCTTATAGGTATTGTTTGTAGTAATACTTAAAAATGAAATGTCAAGTTTTGACCTCTCGCTACCAACCGACATAAACTGTTTAGGATAATTAAGAAA
>CAJQZJ010031925.1:4149996-4168600 GCA_907164525.1 Lophiomys imhausi | reverse complement strand
ACACACACACACACACACACACACACACACACACACACACACACACAAAGCACACACACATGAAAACACTAACATATCCATGCACAGTGTGCTCTGCCTTAAAGATCCATGTGTGTTATTCTTCTATTCACTAAAACAGGACTAAGAATAACAGCATCTATCTCATAAAATATTTTATGAAGATTAAATGAACTAATGTGCATAAGTGACTTAGAGTAAATAGTATCTAGAAAGCATTAAGGTTACAATAAATACTAATTAGCATTGTAATTACCACTGATGAATAAAACCACAGGAAAAGTAAAAATCTATATAAAATATAAATCCCCAAAGCAATATTATGAATGCGTATCAGTACTTTAGTGACTATCATTATAATATTCTAATGCATTTCACATTACTTACCAACTATTGAAAACAGAATTCATCGCCGGGCGGTGGTGGCGCACGCCTTTAATCCCAGCACTTGGGAGGCAGAGGCAGGCTTTCATTGTCTAGAAAAATGATCCAGTGCTTAAGAGCACTGGTTGCTCTTGCAGAGGACCCTAGTTCTATTCCCAGCACCCACATTGCAATTCATAACCATCTGCAACCCCAATTTTACCAAAACAATCCCCCTCAATGGCTTCCACAGGTCAGATGCATGATGCACAGACACACATACAGACAAACCACCTTAACACATAAAATCAGAAACTTAAAAAGTTAATGAATATATCATTCCAACTACCGTACCCTATGTCATTATTGTGTTGAAGGCAAAGTATAAAATAATATTTATCTAGTTTAGATGGTTGGGCTAGAGGTTGTAAAGGGGTTTAAATTATTAGATATTATTTCACACAATAATTTTTAAAAAATGGGTCTAAAGCTTCCAAAAATAATAAATGACACACACAGAGAATGTGAATGGAAGTTGAGTGGTTCAATGTATGCTTTGATGATGAAATGGAGTGTGTTTTATTGAGAACCAACCAACAAACAAACTATAAACTGTCAGTTCTATTATTGAACCAGGTGTCTTGGTTCGCTTTATGAATTTATAGGGATTTCTTTTAATCCAAAACCAAATTTTAGCACTACCTATGACACACTGATAATGTCTTGATCATTTTCTTTCAACACAATATGCTAAGCTATGAAATCAGAATTAACTTAGTAGACAGGAATTTTCTAGTCAATAAATGAAAACATCACTTCTTATCTATTATTTAATTGATGTGACAGTTTATTTCTATAATAAATCAAATTAAAATTATTCCTAGGCTTAGCGAGATGAATCAGCGGTTAAGTGTGCTTATTGTTATTACAGAGGACCTGGACTCTGCATCCACATGGTTGCTCACAACCATCTGTAACTCCGATTTCAGGAATCCAGTACCTCTGTTGATGATACATATATGCAGGTAAAACACTCATACACACAAAATTAAATAAATATTTACTAAATAAAAATCATTCTAAAAATATAGTAGTATTGGTACAAAATAAACTTTTAATTACCAATTGATAAATAGGAAAAGAATATATAAAGGAAACAAAATAGTTTTAAACTTATAAGATTGACATCTAAATCTTCCTCTAATAACAGCTGAAATGTGGCCACTGTTCACACTAAATTGGACCAAAACATCTTCATTTCTTTAACACTGCATTGTTCTTCATCCGATAGTTAAGGGCATTGTATGTTGGTGCAGCCAACTTATGATCTATCTTTTACGACTGTCGACATTGAGCAGATATGTAAAACATGTTTTTTTTTTTCTGTGTAGTTTCCAGTTCTAAATACATTGCCTAGAATTTAGAAGAAATAACTCTTCCATGTCATCAAAATTTACCTTCTGTCCTTTTCTAACTTCTTTTCATTTTAAATTTTCTGTCTAGGCCTTTTGGTTCATCCCTCAACTTTTTTTTCCTTTGAAGTAAATAAACAGAAAAGAAAAAAAAAATCAGGCTTACAGTAAGTGTAAGATCCTTGACTTTTTACTAATATTGACAGGGCACCGAATTGAACTTTAAATTTGTGTTTCCAAATAAACACCTACTTACAAGAACTGCATTGAAAGGAAACTAATGAAATTCCAAGGTGCTCTGGGGTGGCTGTTTTATTCTGATCGGTGGTAGATTGCACTATTGACCAAATGTCAGACAAGGAGCCATACAATGATTGAATAAAAGTGTATACATAATCGGAGCAGAGAACTTTGCCAGGACCAGCATTGTTGAATTTCTCATAATGCTAAAAGAAATTTTTTTATAGATATGCATACCTCTGCTCTGAGTGAAAATAATATTTTTTTCTGGCCCCCCCCTCCTAATTTTATTGGTGCCTCCAGATAAAATAATGTGAGGTGCCTTAGCTAGAGATGCTGATGAAATATTTTCAGCTTAGATATTAATCTGTTATCAGTTCTGTAGTTGTGAAATGTGATGAAGATGACAGAGAATCATGCTCCACGGGCCTCAAGTAATTTGCACCAAAGATATTTAGATCTATCTCTGGACACTGCAGATCAGTTATTATGGGAGGGGAAAAGCCCTTGGGGAGTCTACCTTGAAACATATTTCAAATACCAGGGGAGTTGCATGAAAATTGGGTAATGAATGAAATTCTGATTGCAGAAAAATTACTTTGGAATGTGACTGCTGCGGCACACGGCTGCCCTGTGTAAACCTAAGCACTTAGCAGCGTGGGCTGAGTTGGGTGGATTCTAGAATGAATCCCAATACTGATTTCTGGATTATTCCTCTGTGCCAATCAGTTGGGGATAAATAAGTATTTGTGAAAGACCTCCATAGTTATATATTTTTTATTAAAAAATACCATGGTGCATTTATTATGTATGACAGTCTGTAGATACCTTATGATAATTTCATCAAAGAAATTTCATCTTTAACCCCATGACTCTACAGACTTTGGAAAATATTTATTAAATTCTATTGGGTATTCCTCAACAATTATAAAATAAACCAACTTCTCAACAAGATTGGACTTTCATTCTTACTTATGGATCTGGGATCAGGAAACTTCTTTAAAATACTCAGAAATGGTTTACTGATGTAAGCCAAGTAGACTGGTCTACAGGTAGACATCTATTTTGAACACAAGGATAGATCTGATGTAGCACTCCAGGTGCTACAGAGTCAGTTCAGCAGCTAAGAGAACTCCTTATTCTTCCAAAGGACCCAAGTTTGTTTCCCAGAACCCATGAAAGATGGATGGCAAACAACCACTTGTAACCCAAGCCTCAGGGATCTGTTGTCTTATTCTGGCCTCCTTCTGACATTTTCTTTCATGTGCACATATCCACAAACAGACACATGAATTACGGATAGTGTGCACAAACTAAAAAATAAAAATAAATCCTTACAACAATTACCCTGAAGGCTGAACAAAATATCCAGGGTTGGAGTAGTTGTTTCCAACACAAGGTCCTTGGTTCAATGCCTGATGTTACAAACACTATGAAATCAGAGAAAAACAAAGAAATTGATGTAGATGGAAAGATAAATGTCACTTGCCTTAACTTTTAAGACACTCTAACACGATGGAACTGGATTGATGAGAAAGAATAAGGGAAGGGAACCAACAAGGAGAACCCTGATATATTGGCTGCAAAAAAAAAAATATGTCAAAGAAGAAATTTCTAAGCTCATATTATGTTAATTATTGTTACAAATCAAATATGATGAGAGCTGATAATTTGTCATCGTAGTAAACAACATGGAACCAATTGCTAGCATAGAAAGGAACGAGGAACTGGTGAGGTCTTATTGTGAAAATGAAAATGGAATGAATCTATGGAGCTTTCATAGTAGGGAACTAGAGACTAGGTCACTGTCAGCCTTTTTCGTGATTGTCGACTGGAAGAGAAAAAACAAACAGAAGCTGGAGTGAAAATGGGATCAAGAAAGAATTGGGGAAGCAAGAAGCTCAGCAGGTAAAGGTGGTTAGTTATCAGCGGACAGTATGCCCTTCAATTGCTTAATTTGCTATTGATTTTTAATTAGGAAGCCCTCACCTGTGTTGGTTTCTGGATAGAGTGCAGTCACTTGATCAAGGTCAGACATAGGTTAGTGAGCTGAGCATTCCTCCAGAATTAGGAGCCAGAATCAGGCTCCAGATCCAGCTACATCATTGTGATCTCAACCATCTAATTCATCTCCATCTGAAGAAGGGCATGCATTAAGTCTTCATTATAGTTTTCATGAGGTTCAAATAATACACTAGATATGCAATTGTCCAAAATCAATGGATCATTTTATTATTTTAAACTTGATTTTGCATACAATTGTTTTGATTTTGTTTATTTCCTTTAAGTATATTATTTTGTTTCCAGACTATGCTTTCACGAAGTGAAACTTGGAACTATCGTAGAATGAAATAGCAGAACTGCTAAAGAATCGGAGAATGAAATTTTTTACACAAAGTATATTTAGTATTTTTAAACAGTTTATTGCCATGTCCTCTTGTTCCTGAATAATGGCAAAATTGATGTTTTTGCTTTATTTCTAATGCATGTGTGTGGAAAGCATTAATGACTAGCTGAGACCTTGAATACTCAACCCTTTATCGAAGTCAGTGCTCTCATGTACAATGTTGACTGAGCCTATCTACCAGTCTGAACAATAGACCCAGTCCTTAGGGCCTCCCAATTTTAAAAGCAGTTTTTCAACTTCTAAATCCCTACTTAGATGATCTGTGAAAAGTGCCTTCCACACTCTGAGAAAGCAAAACGCAGAAATGGTCACATTCATGAGACAATAGCTCTGACTGAATGCCATACAATGAAATATGCTCTTTCAGTTTTTCTCTCAAAAGAAAAATTGCATAAATAATACATCTGGTCCTTGCAATACCAAACAGGCACAATAGCTACTTTACAGCTTTCATCTATGAAGGCCATCTTTTCCATTTTATTATGGAACCAATATCACTCCTTCTGATTGGGTATGAGGCTCCAGAGAGATGGTATCCTGCCACTGCCAATGGAGGTGCTAATAACACTGGAATGTGGGGCGACACTACACTGTGAGCTACAGGTTGATCAAAATTGAATAAAACTTCTTAGAACTAGGGGTGGCTGATGACTAGTTTTGATTATCAACTTGACAACATATGAAATCACCTGCGAAGGGGATTTCAATGAAAAAACTCATCTACACCAGGTTGACCTGTGGGGAATTATGCTGACTGGATTGGAATGATGAGCCTACTGTGGGTGACACCATTCCCTGGAAAGGGGATCATAGATTATAGGAGCATGGAAAACAGCTAGACGAGTACAACGTGTTTAAACTGGTAAACTGCTCTCTGTTTTTGATTGTGGATGACACATGACCGGCTGCTTCAAATTCCTGCCACCTCGACTTTCCTGAAGTGACAGACTGGACTGTGAGCCAAAGCAACCCTTTACCTTTTATCCTTAATCCTTTTATCCTTTATCCTTTACCCTTTATCCTTTATCCTTTATCCTTGAGTGTCTTTTGTTAGGCCATTCTTTCAGAGGGATAGGAAATGAAACTAGGGAGGAGACATAGTCTCTTTCTCAGGAAAAATTCCTATAAGACCTTCTTGAATTATAGGCCCCACATTCACATAAGGATCTGTCAATCAATGAGTAGAATAGAAGTTTTGCACATACAGGACCTGGCTAAGGATCTGAATGCCTTTCAGTAGAGTTAATGGTGATTGAGCTTTAGAGCAGTCAGAAATTTGGAGGGAGGGAAGAAGGTATTGTTTTGATTAAATCTCCTTTTCTACCTGTTTTCAATCCAGACAAGAAAGAATTGTTTGGGGGAGGAGTGAAAATAATGGCAAAATTAGATTTTTCTAATTACTCATGGATTTAAATTATTCTCCCTGCTGCGGCCTCTGTCCCATGACAACAGATAATTGAGAGCCGGCTGTAATTGACATATTAAGGCTTTCTTTCATTTTAGGCAAGTAGAAGTACATAGTTAAACATAAGACTTACCCTCTAGGTAATCAGAACCACATGGCAGATAGCCACCAAACAGAGGCTTAAAGGGATTTACTGACTTGTGATAAATACAGTTCTGTAGAGGGAAGTTAAAGAAAATTCAAAGTAACCTGTGGATTGCAGCTGGCATTGTATGGATTTAGTAGGACAAGATTTAATTGCCCATGAAAAGGAATTAAACAAAGCAGTGTAACCTGTGATTTCTTAGCCTGCCTATTGGTGTTTCTTTTCTATAGAAGGGCCTTTTAAAGGCTCTCTGTGTGATTAAATATAATCTTAATTTTATTTGGGGAAATGTAATAATACTGCAGAATGTGTAATGTTTTATTTCAGGCTAACAGAAAAATGAGTCAAATTTTGCTACTTCACATTAGCAACTATTATGTACAATAGGGTTTCACTACATTATAATAGGGAGTAGATATTTGGTGGGGTAAGGGATTCCAATGGCTGACAGCTACATATCAATTGCATGACCCTGCACCAAGACACAGAGTGTCCTGCTGCCTGTCTAGTCTCCAAAATGGGAATCTATAGGTCCCATTAATATGTATGAAGTGTCAGAGAAAATATATAGTAAATACTGAAGAAGTCTTATGTTTTAACCAATATCCTAAATAATAAACAAGAATATTGTACTGAGGAGACGACTCAACTGGTAAACCTGATATTGAACCCTTAGTACCCAAGGTTTTTGGGGGTTTTTGTTTGTTTGGTTGGTTTGGGGTTTTGGTTTGGTTTGTTATTTGGTTTTTTTGTTTTGTTTTGTTTTGTTTTGTATTGTTTGGTTTTGGGACATATATATATATATATATATATATATATATATATATATATAAAAGAATAAGAAGTTCAGTGTCAGGGGCATATGTAACACTGGACACTAGCCCCGAGGGTGCCAGGACAGGTAGATCCCTAGAGCTCACTGGTCAGCCATTGTGGCTAATAAATGAGCACCAGCTTCAATGGTAGGCCCTGTCTTAAAAAATAGATAATTAACTGAAGAAGTTACCAGGGTTTGGCCTCAGGTTTCCAGAGGCATTGACACACATGCACATGAATCCATATGCTCACTAACATACATACCCATACAGCACACATATATACACAAAATAAAAACAAAAGTAAATTAGAAGAAAACTTTGTAAATGTTAGTTTGTAATTGTCAGTATTACATCACAGATTTTTTAAAAATCACGTTTGGTTACAAATTACTGCTACTGAGACTAAGTTGGATGTGCAGAATTTAAAATATACTTAGCTTCTAATATTTGTGTTTGCTTTTATAAGAGGCAAATTAAAACACTGGCAAATGCCTTTTAATTTAATTTTTAATTCTTATCCCTTTCGAGACTACACATAAAATATTCATTTATCTTCCATTTCAGTTTGGTAATATGTGCTTGGCAATTAAGAACTTGATGTGCTAAGAGATAAATGTATTTAGGTTAAGTGTGAGAGCTTTGTAGAAAGATCTGCGGGAGCTGAGTTACACTGCTTACCCTCTGGAAAGAGATGAAGCAAACTTCTAATTTTTAGAACCTTAAAGATGTCAGTGTATCCCTGCCCCTTCAATACATTGTTGACATTAAGAAATGCATCTTAATTTTGTAGTTCAAACACAAAATGCTAAGCAGTTAAAAGGCCTCTCTCATTCTGCGTTCATCCCATTGATGTTCTTGATAAGATCCAGCACACTCTGAGGTTCCCTACCACTGGACTTTGTTGTTGTGGAAAATTGTCATTAAGATGGATTTAGCATCTCCCAATCCTAACGTCTTCCATGACACCTTCCTGAGCAAATCGCTCTTTTTATATAATGTCCAATTGATACACAGATAGGTGAATAAGAGCCATAAATTTGCAAAAACAGACTGTGGAGTACAACATCAATAACTACAAAATGTTGTAGGTTTATAAAACTGTTATTTATAACTGATGCCATCAGTGGGGTTTCCTTATTTTTTTAATCTGATTTTATTTATAGTAGTTGGTTAATTATTATAAATATGTAAACTATAGTATACTTAGATCCCCCAAAACCTGATATGAGGACTTGGTAATGGATCAGAATGGAAGACAAAAGACAAATTTTTGTTTTGTTTTGTTTTGCTTTGATTTAGTTAGGTTTGGGTTTGGTTTTATTTAGTTTAGTTTGGTTCTTTGAGACAAGTTTTCACTTTGTAGCCGCCGCCGTGGCTAGCTTGGATTTTACTATATAGGACAGGCTGACCTTCAGCCTTGAGGTGGCATTACAGACATGTGCTAACACACCCAGTTGCAGGTCTGGTTTCCTTCAAGGCATTTGTCCTAAGAACTATTCTGAGAATGAGTATCTCTTTGCAATAATTCCAATACAATCCCAATGACTACTGTATTTCTTGAGTCCAACCTGGTCATATTGTGGGATATCCACTCATTTGTCTCTGCCTGGAACTGACCTTTTTATTGGGATCAAACAGCCTATACAAAGCCAAGCAATGAGAAAGAGTCTCATTGGGTATACCAGGCTGACCTTGAATTTCATATCCTTCTGTTTTAGTCTCCATTATGCTGTATTATCGGCATACACATAATTTTAGATAAAGACACTATTACTGACTTATTTGCCACAACTTGTTTCATAAGATAATCCACAGTGGAAGATAGTGAACTGGAGAGGAAAACAGTGGAAGTGAGAGACAAAGAATCCTTTATTTCTGCTTAATAAAAAGTTTGTGAGGTCTGAAACAGGGTCCCAGAGCTAATTCCAACTTTACAAATCATTATAAGTTATTGTTTAAATTAGTCATACTTCCTCAACCCAACACAATCAAAATTACTCCTCTCAAGAATGGTTATACCTCAAGTTAGATGTGTAAACAGAATTTATTTCCCCCAGTATAGGCATTGTTCTATATGAGGCTATAATGTACAGGTGTTGTGTTATAAATTAATGATATTAATTTCATGTGTAGCTTATGAAATAGAAGATGTATGCATATTTCAATATGAATTATAGAGTGTAATGGAGCTATAGATGTCTGAGGTTCAGCTAACTTCATCCCTGCAAGCACTGCATATGGCGTTAATGTGCAATTAGTTTATCTCTATATAAAGTTTCCTTACTTGCTATTTACTTCATATTATCTAGGCACTCAGATTTATTTGCATCACAGAAGGCCCATGCCAGCACAGTGATGACTCACTAGATGCATTCCGGAAACCTCATGCACCATTACTAATTTTACTACCTGGTAAAAAACCACAGAGCTGGGCTTGCTGGCTCAGACCAGCTATTGCAGATACTTGGGAGGCCGAAGTAGGAGGATTGCAAGCTCAAAGCCTGCCTGAGCTCTACAGTGAGTTCAAGGACAGCCCAGGTAATTGAGGGAAACCTGTCTCAATATTATTTGAAATAGTTAATAATGAAAGGAGATCTGAGGATATAGCTCAGTGAGTGGTACAGTACATGCCTAACATGTTCAAGGGCAAAGATTTTACAAAACTGAACTACACACACACACAAGACAGAAAGAGAGAGAGCCTGACTACACAGCATACACAGAGAAAAGACAGACTTCACAACACACACACACAGGCACAGAGAGAGAGAGACTGTGCAGAGACTTCTGTCAGGACTTGACTGCATTATTATTTTGTGCTGATATTTATGAAATAGTAAAAATGTTGTATTGTTTGTTAAAATCATAGGAAAATCTTGGAAAGGCAAAAGTAAGTTCTAACTTCAAAAGAACGAATACAGTGCAATTCACTTATATTAAAAGCAATTAAAATGCATCGATATGTAGGTAGTTATACAGTCATGTATATGAGCAGCAGTTCCATCAGTACTAAACAATCTGTACAGAGACACTAAAAGCCACAGTTTGACACAGCTCTTAGAGCCGTTCTCTTTTTTGTACAAGGATGCTATCCATGTTTTGAAGTAAAACTTTCTCCCTTTTTCTGTAATAAAAAGAGGTTAGATGCCCTTCTGAAGGGATAATTTCCTCCTAATTACAAACTGGATTCATTCCTTGGCTCCAACTGGTCTTAAAACCCCTAAGTACGTATTTCTCTTACCATGGCAACTAATGTTGGAATCTTTATAAAACTCTAATAATGATAATCTCTGTCTCAGGAAAGTGTCATCTTTTTTTTTTCACACATAAGCAATATCTCATTTATCAAGGTTATGATTAATTGTATTGCAAAAGGTAACATTATCCATGTCTGCCAGAGATAAACTAAATTAAATGGACAAACAGATTAGATGTGAAGAAGGATATTAAGAGATAATGGGATGGCTTCCCTAGAGATTTTTAAAAACAGGGCAGATACCCATCTGCCTACAATAGTTTAGGTAAAGTTTGCCTGAAGCCAGCAGGATAAAGCAGAGAGATAACTTCCAGAATTGTTCCCCAGTCATATTTTCTCCTAAGATTTCATTCTTTGCCCTCTAACTGTATCAGCATCCTGTCATTTTCTGATGAAGCTTCTGGCTAGTATGAGTTTTTGCTTTTGTTTTCGTTTTTATTTTTATTTCTATTTATTTCTTAATGTTAACAAACTTTCCAGCCAACTTTTGTTATGTGTCTCAATGAAACAGAATGAATGAATAATAGTCAAAGAGGAGTATTAAAAAAAAAAAAGCAAAACCCAATCTAGGTGAATGTCACTAAAAGTTGTGACTTCCATAATAAAAATTTTAAAATACATGCATCTTTCATTTGTACAATCTCGTGGCCAAACAATCAAAGGGTTATGAATTTCTAAGGGAATTCTAAAATTCTCCATTATATATGTTAAAAATTCATTATGCCAATATGTGTACCAAACTATGATATTCTTTAATACTAAACAAAATGATAAAGTGTATTCCCTGTTTAATAGAAGAGAAACAAACAATCATTAAAATAAAACTGAGTTCATTGAGTAGTAACAGAATCCAGGCTGGTCAGCCTCAGGAGGGTCTGCTGGGAAAGCTCAAGGCCTCAGCTGGAAAGGGGACCAAGAGAAACCAGCAAGGGAGCGGCGCCCCCTGGAGGAAGGCAGTAATTTATGACTGCCCTGGAACAAAGGTGGAAATCTATACCATCACTCCTTGACAATTTTTTTTTTTCAGTATTGAATTATTATACAGAAATGTACAAATTTCTGTCTAGTAGAGAGTAATTACTTATTATATGAAGTTGACTGGTTAGATTTTTTTCATTGAATTAAAAAAGATCTGATATTCTCTCTCTCTCTCTTTTTAAGTATCTTTTAAATTTTGAATTATGCTTTTCCTGTAGTCATTCATAGACAGAAATTCCTATTCTAAGTGTCTGTGTCACTGATGATACTTTTTACTGGGTCATATCTATAGAAATTTGACATTTTAAAGTATTCTGATAATTACACCAGTTCCATGTGTTAGAGAGCTCTTTCTCTGCAACATAAATGAGATGACTCACAAAATAAACCTGTCTCAATATACCAAGTCGAGAGTTTCACCACAGTCTGAATTTCTGGACTGGTTTGCTATTTATTTAGGCTGTAGGAGTAAATGTTATTCAGGAATGGAGTGTTTCATATAGCATAGCCAAGAACGTTTGTACTGTGAGAAACTGGTCAGTAGACATTAGTAATTGGGTACATTTTGACTAACAAAACACTATGAAGTATTAGTGACTGGAGAAAAATGGCTCCCATCATGCATAAGGAACAACATTCATCCCAAGGGCATTGATAAGAAAGAGACCATTCCTGTCTGTCAGTCAGTCTGTCTGTCTGTGAGCATGTATTTGTGCCTATTAATGATTGATTTTTCCATAACTCAGATTATCTAATGCAATGTAATTTTTAGCAAGCTTTGTGAGTATCACATCAGGATGGTGGCTAGGGAAATATGTAGGTGTTTACTTATGAAACAACCCTGTGTGTCTGGAAGCCACGGAGTTGTTTCATAAGTAAAATTTTTCACATGTGATTTTCATTCATCAAAAAGAAAATATTTATATGCCACAAACACATATATAGCTTTTATTATCCCTCTGAGAAACATAGCAGCAAATGAGTTAAAAGTGAACTGTCTGTTATTACTAAGTCATTGTAATTTTGATAAAAATCAAATTAGATTTATTTATTAGATTTATTAAATTTACTAGATTATATGTAGCCATTTGCAGAATATAAGCATTTCTAAATGGAACTTGTTAACAAAGTAACTGAATATAAATAATTCTCTTAACTGAAGTGTTTGTTTAAAAAAAATGTTTAAACTTCGGTTTTAAGGAGAGAGATATCATTTTCAGGTACTTGGTTAAATTCATTTTAATAATGATGAGAGAAGACATCTATAATAACTTATACACCTCTGTGAAACATGTATGAAGCCAAAAGTGCTCACTACCCTATTTCTCTTTAAATTACACTATGATCATTTAAAGAAATGTTTGTCATGTGTTTTATATGATCCAAGGAAAGAACAGTTATCCTATGGAACCATAATGCTTCTTACAGAAAACATTTAATATATTTACATAGATTATGTTTTCATTAGTAAATCATTAGTTCAGTTAACAAAAATCAAACAACAAAATCTCATCAATGTCACTAGACTTTACCCCAAACATCCACTGGAGTACCACAAAGCAAATAAGATGTTAGGTTTTTTGCAAATAATTATTTTATTCCTTCATGGTTCAGAACAGTTTGAAGCCTGAGTTGAGTAATAAAAATGCTTTAAGACTTATATGAAATATGTTTAATGAAATTTAAAACTGATATGCATGGTAGCCATTTTATCCTCTCGAGAAACAGGCACTTTAGTGTCCTCATTTCAATACAGTCCACACTTGAAAACTACGCCTGGCATAAGGTATCAGCAAAGACACAGGGAAAATATTAGAATCACTGTGGGAGTGACAGGAGAAATGGAGAAAGACAGATTCCTCCAGCCTGATCCTTCATGATTCTTTTCTAGTTATTGAGTGTATAAATTTCAATCCCCTCGTACAACTGAAGGGGAAAAACATGATTATCATATCACTCAAAACTCGGCAAACTTAACTTCAGCTCAGTATAAATTCATTCTCTATGAAGTGACTTTTAATACTCTATTTCTTAACACAAGAATTAATTTTGCACGATTTAAAGTTTATTTACTCTTGCTTTCTTAACACAGGTTTGTGTTTGCTAATACGGCCATCATGACACAAGTATCTTCGTGCGTGGTGAAGGTTTAAAGAGAACGGTCTCCTAATCTGATCCTTGAGCCCGTCCTTAGAAAAATGACAATTGTGAAGGGAAATTGTTGTGAGCCCCTTCAGTTTCTCCACTCCACATACCACCCCGTGATTTTCATAGCTGCAAGGAGTGGGAAGCTATAAATAGACATTATAGAATTGCTTGGTTTTAGGATTTATTTAATATAATTAGTGGGTGGCGAGCAGCAATAGGAGCAAAACGGAGAATTCCTAGTACACCAGAGCCCTGTAAAACGGAAATAAAATGAATCCGTCGTGGATCAGGAAGGAGTTTGTGGAGTCGTGGATAGTGATGGAATTGGGGAGGGATGAGGAGAAGGCCGTCACTGTCTTCAGCTCTGGACCCACGGAGGAGCCCACCAGATTCCAACAGTTCCAAACCTATGGTCGCACAGATAACCTGGTTAAAAACAGAACAGCAACAAAAAGGTCATGAATATGGGAATGAAACACATCTTGGGGGACAGAGAGATGAGGATAGGATGGGAGGGATTAGACAGCGGGAATTGTCATCCTCAACACGCACATTATGCATGTTTGAGACTGTCACAGAACAAACTCAGCAAAGGTTAAGTAATTACACTTAGCACTGAGAAAGTAATGTTGGAATGGCCATCTCTTACCTAGTTTATGAGGGTGACTATAGGAAAAAATAAAATAAAACAGTACCAGGAAAGCGTGGACGTTTCTAAATTCATCTAGTGTAGAGTATAGTCATCATTTCTTAGTTCTTGAAGAGTCTCCTCTATCTCCCATCCGTGTGCTTGGCTCTCATCAGCACTAATGGGCATTAACAAGAAAATGAACCCTTAGTCATTTATCTTACATTATAGGAAGGCGAGATTTGCGAACTTGATTAGAGTGGGAACTGAACAAGATATTATAAAGATTTGATTCTCTTCAAACATGTCCACTGCAGCAATTCAACTGGAAAATCATTAGAAAATTTTGTCCTTCTAGATCCTTCACCGCTGTGATCAGTACAGAAGTGAGTGAATAAAATGCTGCACTAACATAAAAGGTACTCGGAAACTAGCTATTTACCAGGGCAGGCAGTGTTCATAATTCCTTCAGCACTCATTTAGCATGTGTTTGATATACATTGGTTATAGCATTGTTCTCAAAAGTGGAAACTTTATTTACTTGCCCAGAATACAGTTTAGGAAAAAATATTTTGACCTAAAGTTTTAAAGCTTATATACTTTTAGGAAACCTTATTCTTGTGTGGTACGTATTTAAAACTTCAAGCTGAGAGCAATGCTAATCTACCTGTGCATGCTCCAGGCAGCACCAAGTGTGCGTTCCTTGGAGGAATGCAAACTGAAATCTGGGAGTCTGGGCGCCCACTTGTCCTAGTCCCTGTTATCTGAGGACACCGGCCTCCCTGTGGTTTCTTGCTGTCTTTATCTGCACTTTTTCCTCCAACAGAAGGATGTGTAGTTCACTTCCCTGAAGACATATCTGCTGCTGCTTTTTAGCCCCTGCCAGAAACCAGACTTCTCCACCTCACATTTTAGAGTCTTACTGTTGGGCAGCCACAAAACAGTCACAGTGGGGAAAGAATGCCTCTTTCGATGACCATTAATTTGGTGATTCAACTTAATTTTTGTATTTACTGGGAGATTATTATGTGACACGACTACACTTAATTCTTTGATCTTCAAATTGCTTAAATTTTTAATCAAAAAATGATGTTTTTAAAAAGAAGCAAGAATATTCTCTTTATATATCTTCTGTAAATTTTTTGTAGCAAAATAACAGTAATTTAACTCTCAGTAACCTACCTGTAAGTAAGATAAAATGGTGTGTTTTGTCTTATTAAGAGATGCAAGTCAGAAACAATGAAATTATGCAATTTGCAGCCAAATGGATGGAACTAGAGAAGCTCATCCTGAGTGAGCTAACCCAGATTCAGAAGGATGCACATGGCATCTATTCACTTATAATTAGATTTTAGCTATATAGTACAGGATATCTATATCAACCAACCAGGATATCTATACCAATGCACCAAAGGGAACATGGACATAGACTTTTTTGTTTTGTTTTGTTTTCTCTCCCTGGTAATGAGACACTTTGCCCTAGTGGTACTGCCTTGTAGGCCCCAGTGTATGAGGACGCTCTTGGCCCTCATATGACAGCTGAACTGGGGCGGGGAACTGTTATGTAGGGACACTCCACTCCAGAGGAGTGGGATGGAAGGGATAGGGAGGAGAGGGTGGGAGGGCGGGACTGGGAGGGGTGGAAAGAGGACACTGTGATGGAGATGTAACCTGAAGCAATAAATAAATAAATTTATTTTTAAAATGCAAGAAAATTAATTTAACATCATAAATAAAAAATAGTGAAAAATCAATGACCAAAAGCAAAATATTGCTCATGGTTTAATAGATTCTTAATATAAATAGTGCAATCATTGTAAAACCTCAAGCATTGTACCCATCATAGAAACAAGTCCACAAAATGTTCAGTGGTGTTTTTAAAAAGAAGCATACATTTGCCACAATAATGTTACAACTTTGACTGAGGAAATCATAAGATAAGTTGAAATAATATAAAGACAAACTTTTCCCTTAACTGAAAAAAATGCAAAGAGATGCCAAATATCTCTCTTTTTTATATTCAAAATGAGATCCTGAATAATTTTAACTCTTCAATGATTAGATTCATTTCAATTAGCATCCAAAAACCAGAGGGTTAAAAAGGCTAGGAAAAAAAAATTGAATTTTAACAACAGAATGATTTTAATTTCCCTAAACTACACGAAGTATAATATATAATTAATCAAAAATAAACAAAATATTTGATTTAATATAATCTGGCAATAAAATATATTAACGTGATCAAATGCAAAAGTTATTGGTAAATTGAATGGCATGCATAAGCATTCCCATACATATTATATAGTATGGTAATCTCAAGGGAACACAAATGAGCCACTTGACAATTGCTGCTAATAATATTTTGTCTGAGTCAAGATCTCACTATGTAGCGCAGGCTGGCCAGGAACTCTCTATGTAGCCCAGGCTGGCCTCAGCGATTTCCTTGTCTCAGCATCATTGGTGGGTGCAGACAGTACAGATGTGCGCCACCATACTTAGCTTATAACTGGCATCGAAACGAGCTAAAAGATAAATGCAACTAAGTCCTGAAAACACAGTAAATATAGGAGAACAATATTGAGGTAGCTGCAGATTTTTCTTTAGCAACAACAAAACATTTTAAATAGACAAGTAATAGGTCATGACAGTGGAAATCAACTATTACCAAGTCGGTGCCACATAAAGCATGATGTTAAAACTAAGAGAACAATGTATAATTTCAACACTGTGACAAAGAACAAATATTTTAGGTAATAAGATATTGTGCTAAGTTAATAATGTTAAAAAAGACAAGTACAGAGATTTAGCAAAAAGATGGTTAACCTATAAGACAAAATAAATACAGGATTAATAATTATAGGAAAAACTAATCTTGCTAAGAAAGTATGGAGTAAAAATTAAAACAAAATTCCATTATATTTAATTACAAAGCATTTAAAACTAATAATATATACAGATAAAAAGTAAAAAATGTACATAAAAGCATAACTATTTGATATATAAATTGGTATGAATTATATGGCAGTTGTTACACTGGTAATTTTATATACATTATTATATTTAGTTAATAATTCTACCTTAAGGAAATTAACTTTAAAAATAATGAAAGTCCTTTAAAGTTTCACAAACAAACTTCTAAGTGTTTCTAAGTGAGCCATAAAGATATGAGTAGCTTATATCTGCACAATATGACTCTCATGGGGCATATTTTAAAATGTCTTTTAAACTAAATATATGAGAAAATATTCAGGATGAAATGTTTTAAAGAGCATATGTGCTATCATATTACATTTTTAGAAATAAGAGAAATAGGAGAAAATACATAATGATTCATTTCTTTTAATGAATGACATTTTGCAAAGTAGAAATCTAGGATAAAATTCACATTATGCACAGTTTGAAATAGCTACAAAATGTAGGTAATACAATAAATTCTAATGATACTCACCCAGGCATAATACACACTGTTCCTTCTAGTCTCACACATCACTCTGTTATAAATCTTAGACCTTGGATAGCTTTATTCTTAATTATTTTAATATATGAATGGAGACATTTTTACTAACTTAATATCATATTTGCATCTAGCATATGATAATAATTCTTAGTACTTCCAACTAACTAGTCAATGTTCAAATTCCTCATAATGGGGGTCTTGCTGTTTTTGTTGTTAGTTTTTGTTTTCCACGTAGAAGCACACAAATGAGCCAAGTGATATGTCATTCAAATGTTCTGTGATTTATAGAAATTTCTCCTTACCAGAAGCATCGTGGGATCAAGAGACTGTTGTATTCAATTGACCCACATTCAATGTGAGTAGCAATGAATGGTCAGCATATCCTTGACCTCTGACTACCAGCTATTCATAGCACCTCAGAGTTTCTTCAGATAGCCAAATCTGTGAAGATAGTGAACCGGCTTGTTGTTGTGAGTCACTTCCATAAACTCATCCCTCTCCTGACTGCTCAGTATCTTCTCCCTCTCACAGATTCGTTTGTTATTTATCTTTCTTTGTTTAAAGCTCTATTTATCATGTTTTTATTTAAGTTAACGTTTTAAAGGAGACATGAAATTGTAAAAGCTGTACAGGATTCCATATGTTGGTTTCATGCACATGTACATGGTACAATGTTTAAATTGTGATAAGCTTGCCTATCTCCTGGTGAACTCCTGTAGTTCAAACCATTAATCATCTCTCATCTAGATCAATGCTGCAGCCTCTGAACTGGGTTCTGTTCTGATCTTCCTGCATCCTCTGTAATTCACCTTTGCACAGATGCTAGGGAGATCATTCAAAATGCATGTGTTTCTATGCCAAGCATGAACACTGAAGGACCTTCAGTGGCCACTGCCCATTACATATTGTCCAAATTCCTTTTGAGGGCAACTTATGATTAGACTCACATGTGTTCATTGATGTTGACTTTCCTCCTACCTTGTTTTCATAAAGATGTTCCTACTTTTTCTCTGTGTACATGATTCATGGCTCATAAACAAGGATTAGTCTTTCTCTGTTTAAAATGTTGCCAGGATGTGGTGGTGCATGCCTTTAATCCCAGAACTCAGAAGGCAGAGGCAGGTGGATCTATGAGTTTTGAGGCCAGCCTGGTCTACAGAGTGAGTTCCAGTTCCAAGACAGCTAAGGCTACCCGAAGAAATCCTGTATCAAAAAAAGAAAAATACTTAGCCAGCTAGATAACTAGCTAGATAGATGGGTGGATGGATGGATAGATAGATAGATAGATAGATAGATAGATAGATAGATAGATAGATAGATAGATAGATA
>CAJQZJ010031925.1:4113537-4145669 GCA_907164525.1 Lophiomys imhausi | reverse complement strand
GTGTGTGTGTGTGTGTGTGTGTGTGTGTGTGTGTGTGTGTGTGTGTGTTTGCCAAGGCATGAAAGTGAAGGTCAGTGTTCAGTTTGCAGGAGTCAGTTCTGTCTTTCTCTCATATGGGTCCTGACCCTTGAATTCACACCTTCAGGCTAAGTGACAAGTACCTTTCCCCACTGACCCATTTTACAGAAGCCTACTGGGCACATTCCATCAAGTAACTATGAACATATTTCTTTCATCACCATTTATACACAACAGGGCCCCTAGTCATACACTTTGCTCTTTACCTTCTCTATTTCTACATCTTCCAGAATGTTCCTTCCAAGTCTTCATGCTTTTTTTTTTTTTAGACAGAATTTCTTTGTGTATCTGTGGCTGTCCTGGACTCTGTAGACCAGGCTGGCCTCAAACTCAGAGATCTGCCTGCCTCTGCTTCCAGAGTGCTGGGATTAAATGCATGCGCCACCATGCTTGGCTGGCTCTCTTTATGCATTTTAATGAAGTTCAATTTATCATTATTTTCACTTCACCGATCATTTGTGTTATATCTAAAAGACCATCAACAAACCAACAGTCAGCTAGACTGTCTCCTGTGGTGTCTTCTAAGATCTTTATAGCTTTGTTTTTTATGTTAAAATCTATGATCTGCTTAGAGCTAATTTTTGTCAATATCTTAATTGATTGAGGGGTTAGCTGAATATCTAATTACTGAAATATTTTTTGAAATGAAAATCTCTTTGCTATCAAATTGCTTTAATCACTGTGTCAATAATAAAGGCACCGTGATTTTGTGTCTCATTTCATGATGACCATTCAGCTTTGTTGATGTTTAGCAATAACATAATGAGGTATTCTATTTGTATAATAAACCTAGAAATCAAATTGTGTTCATACTTTTTTGATCTCCTGTGGTTTTGGCTGCTTACTTTTTACATTTGCATATAAATTGTAGAATCAGAATGTCAATATCCAAATCAATCAGTGGATGTGATCTTGACTTGGATTGCAGTAGTCTCTAGCTCTAGATGGGAGATGGCAACCACACTTCTTCCCCTGAATGTGAAATACTTCTCTGTGGATGAAAACAAGATGGCTCCATGAGTAAAGGTGCTTGCCTGAAAACCTGAAGGCATTAGTTTGATCCGTACATCCCATAACACACACACACACACACACACACACACACACACACACAATTTTTTAAATTTATATATTTTTTAACGTTTAATTATGTCCTTAAACAAAGTACTCCGGTGGCAGACGCAGACTGATCTCTGAATTCAAGGCCAGCCTTATCTACATTGTAAGTTCTTGGCCAGCCAGAGATGCATAGTGAAACCTTTCCTCAAAAAACTGACAAGGGCTGGAGTGATGGCTCAGCAGTTAAGAGCACTGGCTGCTCTTCCAAAGGACCACAGTTCAAATCCCAACCCCCCACATGGCAGTTCACAGATGTCTGTAATGGCCAAGCCTGGTCTACAGAGTCAATTCCAGGACAGCCAGGGCTGTTACACAAAAACTGACAACAACAACAAACAAAAAACAAACAAACAACAACAAAGCTAATGTTTAATGAAATATCTCTGCCTAGAATTATCTCTTACACAGATCTTCTCCCTAGGTAATTTATATTTTGTTGCTAATGACATGATACTTGTATTTTGAACTTCAGAATGCAGTTGTTGAATGTAGGTGTATAAAAAGCATTAGCATTTGTATATCCTTGTATCTCTAAGATTGCTGTTTCTGGGGACTTGCTGTTGTCATTGTTTCTGGCTACTGCTCTTTGCTCTGACTTTTTGAGATGTTTAGACACATACAATCGACCACATCATCCTGAAACAATTTGTTTCTTCCTTAGCAATGTGTTTCTTTTCCTCTATTTTTTCTTTCTAGTAAATTAGTTGGAGATTTCTGGGACAATGAGAAGAGAAACCCTTGTCTTATATCAGTCTGTGGAAATGCATCCCCTTTGATGCCAGTAAGTCAATAATGTTATTGTAAACCATATCTATCCAGATGAAGAAGGTCCTCTCTAATGCAGGTTTAAGAGTTTCTCTTTTGAGAGGATGTTGAATTCACCCCCCCCAAAAAAATTTTTCTTTGTCTATTATTACAATTATTTAAGTTTTATTTGGGGCATATTCCAGCATGATTGATGATATTAATTGATTTTCAACTTTTCAATAAGTCTTGCAAGCATAGAATAAATATCCCTTGTTGGTAATTTATATATCTGATTTTTTTTCACTGTTAACTAATATATCAAGGAAGATTTTGAAAAACAAAATTATTGTCTCATTAAAGTTGGCCTTGTAGAAATAGTTTTAAATTTTTCCTTATGTTTCTATTTTCTGAAAGATACCGTAAGAAAGTTTCATACTCAATTTCTTACACAGTTGTTAGGATGTCCCAGGGACTCCTACTGCCATTCGTTTGTAAGACTATTACTTATATATTCCATTTTCTTAGTAGACACAGACTTATTTCAGTTGCCTCTTTGGCCTTATTTGAGGTTTTATAGATTGTGACAGTGGGAGATTTTTTTTCCTGTTATGTAAGTTATCAGATCTGTGGGCTGTAGAAAAGTTGGTATATTCCTCACAATCTTTCTTGTATTTGTGGGATGCTAACGATCTCCCTACTTTCATTTCTGATCTTAGTAACTTGGGTCTCTCATTGTTTAGTATGTTTGTTTATAAGTTTATCAATTTTATTGATCTTCTCAGAGAAACACCTTTTGGATTCTTTGATTTTTTTCCTATCGTTTTCCTGTTTGACTCTAAACTTATTGTATCTTTTAATCTATTGCTGAATTTTTATTGCTCTTTTTTTTCTAGAATCTTATGTTCTTGATTTTGTTTTCTTTTTTATTTGTGCATTTTTATATTTTCTGTCATATTTAATCCAAAATGTTTGAAACATTTTTCAAGAGTTTTCCTTCTAACTCATCTATTATTTAGAAATTTCTTGGTTAGCACCCAAATGAAATTTATAAGCTATATGTCTATGACTAATTTAATACTACTGCATTTAAGAGTTTATTTTGTATGATTCATTGTTCATTAAGTTTGTGTTTGTGTGTTTTATGGTCTGACATGCTACCCACCTTCATAAATGTTCTACCTGACTGCTTTTCATGCCCCCATCCTTAACTGGGCCTGTGTATCCTGAGAGGAGGAAGTTAGAGGCAGAAACAGCCAGAGCTGATGGAGACTTCAGGTGGCCAGGGGTGATAGAGACCACAGGCAGCTGGTAAGATCAGAACAGACTCTTGGGAGGCAGGCTTCTGTAAACAGTTCCTTTAATTGGATAGAATGATAGCATTCAAACCTCTGGAAAGTGGGTAGAGGCAGGGCCAAGATGCTGGTAATGCCTTACTTGCATGAAGAGGAATTCCAGATGCTTGCTGCTCTAGACCTTATAGGAAAGAGAATGTTTAACCTGGCTGAGACTACCTGAACTCCTCTAGTGCAGGCAAATGTGAGGAGCACAAGAAATGCTGGCCAAGGGCAGGAGAGGAAGTGGTCCCCACTCCTCGATTTCCTGGGTTGGATATGACTCAACCCCACTCCTGCTCTGGACAGACTCCTCCCAGTTCCTGGGTACCCTGGCCTCACGCATAGGTATAATTTAAATACAGTATTCTCTGGTATTAAACACTTCTTCTTTCAAGACCTATCTACCAACTCATTTATTGATCAGATTACTTGTTTTAGTGTTTTTTTTTCTCTTAAGCCCCGATGATTTCCCTTATTCTGAAGTTTGTCTTTTCTTGAATGAATATTGCTTCTTTTTTGGTTATGTTAACATTATACATCTTTTGCTTCTCATCTTTTTATCTCTCATATTTAAAATGTTTCTCAAAGTTACTGTATAGGGGACCCTATTAATATCCACTCTGTCAGCCTGTGAACATTAGTTGGTGTATTAAGAGCTTTCACGGTCAAAGTAATTATCTAAGTCATTAGACTGGTCTCTGAAGCACAACTCTTATTTATTACATTTGCCCCTTTGTCTTCTTATGGTTCTGTCTTCTCGCACTTTCTCTGGTCTTACTTGGGCATTCTGTGGTTTCATTTTTTTCTCTTCTACTGAGATCGCAAGTGTATTTCTTTTTCTTATCATCAGTATTGTCTCTAGAGTTTGTGGTACTATGCTCAATTAATCCAAGTCCACTTTTAGACAACCTGGTGCATATCCACTTGTCGTATGGTAGTATGGATGTCTTTATAGCAGATCATATGTCCTTTCTTTCTCTAGTCCCCCACTAGTCACTACCCACACTCATGGGCTACAGTCACCTGACACAAAATTCTTATTCTAACTACTGTGTGTTAGATATTTGTTTTTAGGGTTTGATGACTGGAGGACGACAACTATTATTTTGAATAACACAACTATGAAAATGAAAACATTCAATGTTCTCAGTGACTGTTCCTTCTTCATCAAACTCCACCTTTTCACATGTTCCCAGATATCTTATCTCTGTTGTTGTCTGTCTCGGAAGAAACGTCTTTTAACATATGTTCCAAAGCGGGTCTACTAGAGGCAAATTCTTTTGGGATTTTTTTCTTTGTTTTGGTGACATTGTTATTATTTCTCTGAGAAAATTTTTATGTCTCCTTCACTTTAGAGAAACAATTACACTGCCTATAAATTTTTAAACAGTTTTGTGTGTGTGTGTGTGTGTGTGTGTGTGTGTGTGTGTGTGTGTGTGTTGACTTTTCTTGGATGTTTTGTTATGATATCTTGATATTTTACTACATACGATTCAGGTTGGACTTCTGATCTGAAAAGCTACCTGTTAGCAGTGTACTGTTACAAGCCACCATTTCTGCAGTAAACCTCAGACACTGCTTTGGGTGTTTGATATGTTTTTCATGTGATAGAGTGTCACTGATTATCTCAGGGCTCATCCTTTTCAAATCCACCTTCAATACTGTTGTCAGAATGGCTGATAAAAACTAACATTTAGCATGACTTCCTTTTTTCTTCAATCTCTATAAGAACAAAATATAGAGCAAGCATCCTATCATGAAACATAGAGGACCATAGCCTCTGTCACTTACCTACTGCATGTTAGCTTTTCTTAGACTCTCAAAGCTTTTACTTCCATAATATTGAATTGATCGTACCTTATTAGATGAGGTCCTTGGGTTCCAGGAAAATATAAATAAAATATGGGTAACAAGTAAAAGTTTAAATCATATGAAGGATTCTAGCTTAAGGGATGAAAATCCTTTGGGAGAGTTAGGAGAGGAGAATCCTGTCTCTAGAAAGATGGCCTCCAATCAAGACCACTGTCACACACCACGATTTCAAATACCAGCTCAAGGTTTAATATCCAGAATAGGAAGAGTGGAGTTTCTCTCCTTCCATGGACAGCCATGTAGCCAGAGAGTAGACAGAACAAAGCTTCTTAAATTTTAGAAAGTTTTCACAACCCCCTTTGCCTATGAAATTCTCAAGTGACCCTCAGTGTATAGGTATATGAAACAAATATATAAATCAAGTATTTGCTGGTATTAAATTATTCAAAATTTTATTTTAAAACAATTTGGTACATATATAATTTTACAATTTATTAATTATTAAATTAAAATTTCATAATAATGAGATGAATATTCTAGTTTATTTTTACATGAGGAATTGAGTCTTGGCAGAACATACTGAAGGGTCCAGACTGTCTTCAACCCTTTTTTCAGAGGTGATCAATACTTAGATTTTATAATCACTGCTGCAGAGAACAGCACTTGGCAGAAAATTTCAGCACACAATGGCAGACAGATGTGTAGGAACACTTCAGAAACTACTGTAAATTGTGTTCCAATTTCAGGCCAAAGTTCATTTAGTGCTTCTTTATGGAACTCATGTCAACACAGCAATGCAAACAGCTGTTATTGAAATCAAGAGTTCTAACACAACGCAATGCAAAGACAGGCTAATTCAATACTTCCTGACAAATTTCTAAATTGGTTGTGGATGTCTGACATTCTTACAGAGAGAATGAGAATTACTGTTCACTCATAACATTGCCAGTTCTTGATGTGAATGAGCTTCTTACATTAACAATCGCAAGAGGTGGTAGTATATACCTCACAATACTTGAGAAAGAACTATAAATCAACTATATGTGCATAAAAGACCTCAATGGCACATCCATGTGGAATAGCCCAAACTGAGGGCCAATAAAAATACCTACCAACAACATCTATGAGTGGATACACAGGCTTGAGTTCACCAAAGCAAAGGGATACTAGTCCATAACAGGGAAAGAACAAAACATGGTTACATATAAATCAATCATTCAGAGTCAGAGAAGTCAAATAATGTAGGATGATTATTGAGTTCTTAGTTATTTAAAAACTCAATTGCTAATTAATCTATAGTGACAGTAGCTGTCTGAAAATATGGGTAAGGAAAAGGAACCAGGGATATGAGGGATTCCAAGAGGTTATGGGAAACTAGGAGTAGTAGCAAATGCTCTATTTTCTTGCATATAGTGAGATTTTCACAAATTTGTCAAGATCGTACTTTAAATATATTCAATACAGTGAATGTAATTATATATCACTACAACTGTGTAAAGTAGTAACACCTGAAGGACACAGATAATTTTTTTATGGCTGAACATAAGCCTAAATTAATCCTCCAGATTCCCTAGAATCTAGGAAGACAAAAATCTGGTGATCTTACTAATACTGATTCTTAGTCTTCAGAGCATACAAGAAAGAGAGAAACTATGGGCAATATAAACATCTGTCTGTCAATCCCAAGGCTCGGTAACAGCAAAAATGACTGTCAGAATTCATGTGTTGTGTGTGATAAACTTGAGCATAAAGACCTGATCATAAAAAAAATTGGTTTTTAACTTATAGCAGTTGACAATATCTAGAAAGAGACTGTAAATCTCTCCTTTACCATTTACAGATTCATTTTCTTAAAATTTTTCCATCAGAATGAATTCTACCCCCACACACCTGAAATGTTCTTGCCTTGTTTCTCATTCTTGTCACCCAAAACCCAAAGTCTCTTCTTATAATCTGTTACCTTTTGATCATAGTCTAGTGTAATTCAATACTTTTTCCCAACCAGTTCTCTAATGGCATCTTCTCCACTCTTCTCTGGGTCTTCTGGAATTCAATTTCTTTTATTTCTTATTTATTTATTTATTGGTTTATCGAGACACGGTCTCTCTGTGTAATAACTCTGGCTGTCCTGGACTCCCTTTGTAGACCAGGCTGGCCTCGAACTCACAGAGATCTGCCTGCTTCTGCCTCCCAAGTGCTGGGATTAAAGGCGTGCACCACCACCGCTCGGCTCCATTTCTTTTTTTATTGAAAATAGGTTCTTTTCTCATACAATATACCCTGATTATAGTTTCCCCTCTCTCTATTCCTCCCAGTTCTTCCCCAACTCCCCTCCCCTCTGGATCCACTCCCTTTCTGTCTCTCATTAGAAAAGAGCAGGCTGCTCAGAGATAATAACCAAACATGATAAAATAAAATGTAATAAGATGAAGCTAATACTTCCATGATAAAGTTGGACACAGCAGCACAAAAGGAGGAAAAGTGTTCCAAGAACCAGCAAAAGAGCCAGAGACCCACTCATTCTCATAATCATATATATATGTTTAGAGAACCTGCTGTAGACCCATGTAGGTCCTGTGCTTGCTGCCACAACCTCTGTGAGCTCATATGTGCCTTGATTAGTTGATTCAGAGATGTGTGTTCTCCTGGTGTCCACCATCCCCTCTGACTCTTAAAATCTTCCTGCCTCTTCTGTGGAATTTCCTGAGCTCTGGGGGGAGGGGGGAATGAAGTATATAGACACTTCCAATTTAGACTCTCTCTCTACATAATGTCTGGGTGTGGGTCTCTGTATCTGTTCTTACCTGTCACTGGAAAAAGTCTCTGTGATGATGATATATAAGATAATGATCTATCTTTAGGAATCACTATACTGATTTTTTTTTTTTAGATCGGTTGTTTATTTTTTTTCTCTATGTCTCTGGCCTATCTAGTCTCTGGTTCTTGGTTACCCAAGCAGTGTCCGGTATGGGTTCTCTCTCATGGAGCAGGCCTTAAGTCAAATCAGACATTGGTTGGATGCTCCCACAAGTTCTGTGCCACCTTTACTCTAACACTTTTTACAGGTAGGATAGATCACAGGTAAAAGGTTTTGTGACTGGGTTGGTATCCACACTTTTCTCTTGGTAGCATACAGACTACCCTCCCAGACTAAAGAGGCTAGATTCTAGTCACTAGAATATAGGGGTGAGGGCTCCATTCTACTTAAAGGACACTTGCTCAACCATTTTCATTGTGGCTTTATTATAAGAGTCAGAAACTGGAAACAACCCAGAAGGATGAATAAAGAAACTGTGGTACATTTACACAATGGAATATTACCAGCTGTTAGGAAAAAAATGAAATCATGAAATTTGCAGGCAAATGAATGGAACTAGAGAAATATCATTCTTGGTGAGATACCCTAGATCCATACAGACAAATATGGTATGTGTTCACTTACAAGTAGATGTTAGACATTAGGTAAATGGTAAACAAACTACAATCCGCAGACTCAGACAGGTAAAGAGGAGGCATCTAGGGGGTGATGCATGGGAAGGGGGAAAAGAATAGATTTGAATGGGAGAACTGGAGGTGGGTGGGACAGGACCAGGAGGCATCAGTTCAGGGGGGTGTGGAATGGAAGGAGAGAGTGCTGGGAGAGATGGTTGGAATTGAGGAGCATTTTGGGATTGGCAGGAAAACTCAGTGAAGTGGAAACTTCCTGAAATCTTTGAAGGTGATCCTAATGAAGACTCCTAGATATGGGGGATATTGAGTCTCAGCTGACCATTTCTTGTAACCAGGCAAGGCTTCCAGTGGTGAGTATGGGTTGCATTCAATGGAATTGTTGACCAAGGGATTCTCCTAGAAATCTCCAAACAACCCAGGCTGGTTCTAAGACAAAGGGTTGCTCTCTGAAAATTGACAGCAGGGTCACAAGTCTGAGGAAAACATTCACACAACTCATTGAACATGAAGAAGTTGAGCTGGTAGAATTCCATTTTTTATAAATAAATTATTCTTCATCTTCTGCTTCTTTGTAGAACATTCGACTACTTTCCTACTTTCTAAATATGTCAGGTATTGTGTGGACTTGGAAGAGAGTAGACATCCATCTTAAATTCTATTCATTTATTTATCTTTTATGTAATAATGTCACTAACTTGTAATTATTGTTGGGTTCCTGATAGATAGCTGCATACACTCAATATCCCCATTATCTGCTGTGTATTATCATTGTAAGCATTCATCTAAATTCATGAAGCATCAGAACCATTCTAAATTAATGTGGTAATGGTTATGAGCGCCCCAATATCATGTGCACATTGTATCCAGGACACTGGTCTCACACTTCCTCAATCCCAGCAAATTATGACAAAAAGCAATCAACTACAGCAATCAGGATTCCCATTCTTGCTGCTCTGTGAGCAGAGCATCTGAGTATAATAGAAAACCACTGTCAGTAATTTAAGACATAGCCCAGGCCCAGTGGTTAAGAGTACATACTAATCTTGCAGAAGACCTACCTGAGTTTGGTCCTCCCTCTTCTGGTTTCCTTGGGCAACTGCACAGATATACACATAATTAAAAAATAATTTTGTGAAAGAATATAAAATATGCTATTGTGAGGAAGGTGGGTAAATAACGGAATGATATGAAATGTAGAATGAGGCTCTAAAAACAACAGGACACTGTTTTTATCTCACCAGATAGAACAGTGAGTGTTATCACATTGCTCAACTCAATGAGTACATGACTGCCCATGACCAGGGCCAGCGATGATGCACTCTGATGATGTTCCATCATCTTGTGATTATCAAAAGTGGATACTGGATTGCCAGATAGATTTGCTTCTGGATTGAATTTCTGTGCATGACTAATTGTTTATTCAGAATTTGAGGACTCTACAGGAAAGAAACTTTATGTTTAACTTATGTTAAAGAGGTTAGAAGGTAGATCAGAAGTTCAGAACATTCCTTCAGAGGACTCCATTGTATAATTACCAGCACCCATCCAGTGGCTCACAACTGTCTGTAACTCCATCCTTAAGGGACCAAGCGCTCTCTTCTGACCATCAAGGTCACTTCATGTGATACACAGACATCCATGTGAGCAAAACAGCCACACACAAAATAATACAAATAATGTTTGAAAGTTAAAACAAGAAGAACATGAGGTAATCAAGAGACTGTCACAGTGGAAATTCACATCCAACATGATTTTGTTTAGACTGAGTTAGTCCTGATCAAATATAAATGCCAATGTCAGGATGTACAATACAAACTTCACCCAGTTTCTGGATGTTTAACATGTTTATTTCAGGTAAAATGTGATAATGCCTGTTTTCCAGACTGATAAGACACATACACACACACACACACACACACACACACACACACACACACACACAAATGACACTAAGAAATGTTTATGGATTTTAATGTAAAGCAAAGAAACAACATATTTAATTACTGGGCTTATAAGTAAATATAGAAAAAATAGGAACATAAGATGTTTAAATAACTGCCGACATTGGCCTGGTAATTACAGGGGCTAACCTTGAAAGCAATGGTGTGGCCAGCAGTTACTACTGTTCTCTTCTAAGTTCTGTCTGTCCTTCCTGTACTCTACATGCCATTTATAAGCCTGGTTAGGGCTTCTGCAACTGTTCCCACATGTGATCACCTGCCACTAGAAAAATTACGTGGCCCTGGGTAAATAAGTATATGAAAGAGATATGTCAATCAAATACATGCTGGTGATAAATCATAGATAAGTTTATTTTAAAATGAGACTTTAATATACACAGAACATAGCATACCATTTGTTAAAGTTGAAAACCAATTTTCACACCATGAGACAAAATAATAGTAACTGAGTAAAATTTTTTTATATAAACAAACTTTACCTGAACTTTTGGCAATACAAGAAATAGAACACCTTACACATTTTTCAGAGTTGATTGATATTTTGATTTCATTCATGTATCTAGGTAGGACAAAACAGCAGAGGTCTATTCAGGGCTATTTCAGAAGTTTCTGGAAATCCTTATCTAAAGCAAAAAAAAATCATTTAATGACTATTTTTTTTTTTTAGTGAAACTCAAGTGAGAAATTCAAGTACTAGTTTTTAATGTGGACCAGTTTAACAATAAGGACCAGAGATGTGCTAACATGATACACACTTATGGCTGACAGTAAGGATGCATGAAAAGACTTCATTTGCCATAACCACACTACTATGTGTCTATAGGGACAGAAAACTGTAGTGGACCATAAAAACATTGCAATTTATGGCAAACAGTCATCTTCACTCTGAGTCAAGATTGGCGTTTAAGGCAGAATCCCTCAGGTTTTGTGGTGTGATGTTTTGCATTGCATTAGGCGATCACCTTGTGAATTTAGAATCCAGATGCAATGGAGTCACAAAACAAATAGGCGAATGCTGCCAGACACTCCTCAGACTCACTGCACATTTCATTTTGAACTGATATTCGGCCATCAGGCATTCAGAAATCTTTCATCATTGGCAAAATGTTCACAAACGTTTGTGGGGTCAGGACCTACAGTTTCACAAGCTGGAAGTAAACTACAGTGACTGAGAAGAAGGTAAGAAAGAGGCCACATTGAGAGTTACACACACAAAAAGAAAAAAAGAGAGTTTCACACACACACACGACAACAACTGAAACTCAGTTTGCCTTATGATCATGGAAAATCCTCCTGTCCCTCCCCCTACCCAAAGGGATGGTAATCTTTAGAAATTACCATTTCATGGTATCCACCATGGGTTCCTGAATGAAAATACCAATTATAAAGCTATAATCCCCAGACCCCACAAAGAATTCAGTGACTTAGCACTCAAGGACTGTAAGATGGCTCCATGGATAAAGGACCTTGCTCTCAAGCCTCACGACCTGAGTTCAGTCTCTAGGACCTTAATGTATGTAGAAAGAGAGAACTGATTCTTTGTCACACACAACACACACACACAATAAATGAACACAGAAATACAATTTTTTAAAAGAAAACTACAAGCAAGAGAAGATGCTAGCAGATGGTTAGTTACTATTTAAACTTTGGGGTGGAATCAGCATCTACGTTCTTTAGTATAAAATGAATGTAACCAAATATTGTGCTTAACAAGACCTTAATTGTAGTTTTTCTTTACATGCACATGAATTTGTATCTAATAATGATTAAGGGATAATTTTTCTAATACTCTAACACAGAATATGAGAGATGTTATAAGATATCAAATGAGAATGGTGTGTGACACAAGTCCTTAATCCCAGCACCAGGAGGCAGAGGCGAGCAGGTGTATGAGTCGGAGGGCAACCTCATCCTCAGAGTACTAGGCCAGCGGAGACTGTGCAGTGAGAAGCTATCTCAAAAACAAACAAACAAACAAACTCAAAAGACTAAAACATTCAAAATAAGAAACCTTAATGAAAATACCAAATCTAGATTTGTGTGCAATCTCTAAACTTACAGAGGCCAATCATTTCACTCTACAGAAGAAACACAACCAGCTCATTGTGACGTAGCTCTGAAGCAAGATGTGAGAAAAGTACTCTTGAACCCCAGAGTGATCTTTCTGTTCTTGACTTTGTTTTTTCAGACTGACTATGGTATATAGGATTTATAGCATGCCTGACACCTGTTTTTGTTTATACTAAGTGTTTATATATTTTTAATGATGATAAAAAACAAAGAATGATATTTTATGATACATAAAAGTTATGAAAAACTCACATTTTAGTATCTACATGGAAAGTTTAACTTGAGAGGTGTTATGTTTATTTGTGTGAGCAAACATTACAGGAGCTTTTATTTACAGAAGAGATGGCAACATCCTTTATACTGGAAATATGCAATCCTTCCTTCAAATGACAAAGTGATCTAAGAAATTAATTTATAGACCAAATCCAAAAATCAGCTTTCTACAGCTTCCCCCACCAAAAACAAAACAAAGCAAAACAAAACCAAAACATACATAATTTCTAATTCTTAAAATTCCAATCTTGAAAAGCTGATTCGGAACACTGCCGCCCATTACCCCGTTTATTCCCTGGACGCTTTGATCTTGAGTTGCTCTTTGTTTTAGGCAAGTTAAATTTGATGGCGCGGACACTTTCAAGCGAGCTTAAGCAAAGGAGTATTTAGTAAGGCTCCATGTGAACTTGGAGAAATCCAGATTCTCATCACTGCAAAGCTAGTCCGACAGGCAGGCCCTGAAGGGTGTTTCTACATTTTCTTGTAGCTCCTGCTACTTTAGAAATAAAAATTCAATAACCTTCTTCCTAGTGCTACATCACGCTTGACACTGTGCTTGACGCGGTCAACTCCTCACAAGTATTTCTTCTCCTAAAATCAAGAGCCTCTCTTACTTCATTCTCACTCTGTGTTATTTCAAAACTTGACTTTGGACCGGATCCCACACAGACACCTTTGTCTGAACTCAGCTCTCAGCGCTCGCTAGATGACCCGGCTATGATAGACTACAGGATTACTCAGGTGTCTATTGACATAACTACCTTAAAACATACACATTTCCATAGTCTGGATTTGAGCTAATAGGATATAGGGAAGTGTGTGATTCACCTTCTCCAAGATCAAGAATTCACTCTCCTCCAATATTTCATAATTTGACAGTCTGGCAGTGAGTTACCCTCTCTTGGCAGGGTGGGGCTGGGGGGAGGGGAGATGGGAGGGAACTGTGGGGGAAGGAGGGCTGCTACTTCCAGGGACATTTCCTTTGGAAGCAGTTGTGTTTAAGAGTCCATACCCAACAATGGCTTTTCTTTCTATATATCATTTTTTTCTCTAGGATTTTCTTAAAAATCCCTAAAGGAATTAAAAAGCAACTTAACTTCTATATCCATGATTGTTCCTAATGTAACTCATTTATGGGGGTTCAAAATCATTTAAGATATGATCATGCTTGACAGCAGAACAATAACTCAACAGCATTCTGATTATTTGAGACCAAAAATACGAAAAAATAAACAACCATGAAAAATCACTGCCTGTTTTTCCTAAATAAAATGCAAGTTGTGTGTGTATATGAGTGTGTTTGATAGTGAGTGTGTGTATGCATGTGACTGTATGAGTAATGTATATAAGTGTTTATGTGTTCATAGGAGTATTTATGAGGATGAGTGAATGTATATGAGAGCATATGTGTGTACCTGTGATAGTGTGTGTGTCTAGGTGTCTGTGTAAGTATATGTGGACGTATGAGTGTTTCTGTGAGTGTGTATGTTTGTATATATGGTAGTGTATGTGTTGATAACTATGTGTGTATGTATATGTGATAGTGTGTGTGTTTATGTGTGGTAATGTGCATGTGTCTATGAGTGTGTATTTGTGTGAGTCTGTGTGTTTGTGCTTGCATATTTTCTGAATACCTAGGTATCAGAAGGAGTCTTTTATTATGATTGAGTTAGAGAGATTTTGACTTTAATATCTCATATCTTGGCATTAAAAACTTATTAATGTGGGGTGTGTAATTTAAGACAAAATCAGGGATTCTAGAAATAATTCTAAAATAAAGCCAAGAAATAGTTTGCATATTAATCACTACCTTTTTTCAAGTGCAAAAATGAAAATCAGTAGGAAACTGCCAGTCAATCTCATCTCCCAGGACTTTGCCACTCTGAAAATTCTTATGTTTGGTATCCCTAAATCTACATTTATTTAGAATCAGTTTTTTTGAGACTAGAGTTTACACTTAGTGATAGAGTGCATTTCTGAGGTACAGGTCCTAGGTCAACAATGCCTATTACGACAAACAAAAGAATTAATTTTTAAAAGGGAATGCTGTAGATGTTAGTGAGAGTGTTCAAGACAGGGTAACGGTTAATAATGCAACATGACAAGAATCAGTGACTACGGCAGCTACTGTTTTACTTTTACAAAATTGAATCACAATTCAGAAGTTACAATCTACAGGATAAACAGTTTCACTTACTAAACATCAAGGTAATTATCTTAAATATTTCAAGTACCATTTCTAATAACAAGGATTAAATCTATATTTCGAGGTAAGAGGACAATATGGATTAAAAATATTACTTATTTATCTTCACTTCATAGTTCATTTTTAAAGACAATTTGGCAGAGAAAAGGACTCTGCAAATGTGCCTAAATTGGAATTCCCTTTATCTACATTAAAAAAAAAAAAAAAAGGGCCAGATGTGGCTGCTGGCACTCCAGACCCAGCACTGGAGACAGACCGACGCACACACCAAGGCCTTACCTGCCAGTCCACACAACCTAAATAGTGAGCTTTTGGTTCAGTGACAGATCTGGGCTCAAGGAGCCCAGGGGAAAGGTACAGAGAAAGAGAACCATTGTCCTGAGCAGCACACATACACAACGCATACAACTGAAGAAGCAAACCAAGATAAAGAGCTGTGTAGATGATGCCATATCTTAGGCTAATTTACATGAATAGGATAAAATGTGACCAAATGTAACAGCACAAGGTTTTTGAAATAGAGTGGGCTCACCTATATGATAAATAGCAAACTCAATTTTCTTTCAACTGAGCACTGCCATGTGGCAACGGTGGTGATCATATGTCTACTCCACAGCACCACTTAAATGTATCCATCTCTATCTGACATACAAATAACAAAATATAGCATTATCCCTTCCAAAAAAAAAAACCCACCTGACTACATGAAAGTTCAATATATGAGGAAATGATAACATGCCCACAAAAGTCAAGGAGAAGCGCTTATGATATGACATTAAATTCTAGATCTGAAGTTGTTCTGGGAATAGTTATTTACACTGCTGTTAAATTTCATATTACAGGTCCTAGTCTATTGAGTACTTTCCTCTTATTCCCATCATAAAAACACACACACATAAAACAAACACTTGTCTAAATACAAAAATCCTGTCCTAGACTTCTCATATCTCTGTGTTTAAAGTACTCACAAACTGCTGTTACCTGTAATAAAATTATATATATATACATATATATATCATAGTTATATAACAATCTATTGCATTTTTGTTGGCTATATCTTATTGTATACTTCATCATAAATTATAACACCAATTTGCTTAATAAGAAGGAATCAGATACAGAAAGTCTGTGTGAATTTATTCATAAATATAATTTTATTAAATACAATCATATTTTCATACTGAGGTAAACGTAAGTTATTTTAATCAGCCAGGTTTTCATTTATTATGCATTTCTCTTAAGGTTAATATACCGCAAGAAAAGGCTGTGTTAATGGATACACAAATCCTGTCCTTATTGTATAATTCAGGGTTTATAACTGACCATTTTCCACCCTCATTCTCCATCTCCTTCTACATTATAACCACTTATAGAAAAAGAACAATATTAATACAGTTCAGGTACCACAGTGTCATTACCCATTACATGTCAATAAAACACCCATTATCAGGTCTGTGAAGATGGCTTAGTGAGTGAGAGCATTTAATTTCTTCTACAGAGGACCCAAGTTTGGTTCCTAGAGCCCTTGTCAGACAGCCAATACCTACCTGTAGCTCCATCTTCAGGAGCACTGGCATCCTCTTCTGGCCTTATCCAGCAGTGTACTCATGTGAGCAAACCCACACAGAGACACAAATATACACTGAATTAAAAGTTCAAAGTATGTTTCTGGATGTAGTGGTGCACACTTCAGTCCCAGCACTCAAGAGATAGAACAAAGTGAATCTCTGTGTTCCCAGCCAGCCAGGATTACACACTAAGGAGGTATGTAAAATCAATCATTCAATCAATCGATCAATTAATTAATTTATTTATTTATTAAAGAATTGGTTAATTAACAACAAATATTTTTAAAGTACATATAGAATAGTGTACAATTATCAAGAAATATGGATGTTTGTATATCATATATAGAATAATTTCATGTGTTCTTATAAAATATGAACTTAAGTTTTTTCCTTCAAAAATATACTTGCCCTCACAAATATTTGGAGAATCTCAAAATATGTGACTTAGTTTTGGAGATCATTAATTTCTATCAAAGTCAGGAAATCTCTAGTTATGTGTAAATAAAAAGATATCATGATTGCAAAGTTGTGAGTCACAGTCACAGTGATACTGTAAATACATGGATTAAATATATTAAGTTTTCTTCCCCACCAGGTAGATATGTCAACTGCCTACATTTTCGACAAATGAAAGCAATATTCTCCCATATTTAAATTCTTGCAAGTAGAAACTTACAATAAATATCTTCTTCTATAACAGCAAATCTTTAAATCTTCCCAATCACATAAATTAGTTGTAAAGTAACACAAAATATAAAATGTATCATGCAACTTTTGCTTTCACCATTAGAACTGAATTAACAGTTGCTAGCTTTAAGCAATGCCAAACCCTAGAAAATTAAGTTAGTTGAATTTAGAATTTACCCCAGGCCTATGCACTAAGAATGATTTAAAAAATTGTTAGAAGTTGTTGGGTTTTTTTTTTTACTTATTTTATTTTATGTTTATGTTTATGAGTGTGTGTGTGTGTGTGTGTGTGTGTGTGTGTGTGTGTGTGTGTGTGTATGACCAACACATGCAAGTCTAGTGCCCATGGAGAACAGAAGAAGATATTAGATCCCATGGAACTAGAGTTACTGATGAGTGTTAATCTTCATGTGGATGCTGAAAACCAAACCCAGGTTGTCTGTAAGAGCAAGAAGTGCCTTTACCCTCTGAGCTATTTCTCCGGGCCCACTTGTCAGTTGTTTTTCTTAATGTACTATTCAAGGAAAAACATGAGAAGTTCCTGGGAGTCACTATTCTATTTCAACAGAACAGACATGATAAAACTGTGGCCCACAAAATTGAATATTTGCTGAATCTTTTGTGTTTCTTAAGCTTTATTTTAAATTACCTCCTGGCTTTCAGGGCAGACCTAGAACTTCAATATGATAAAATGCAAAGATTTTGGTCCTAGAGTCAATTGGTAGATTGTAGACTTTACTTTTAACAGCAGTATAGTTCAAATTTGCCTTCTAGTGTGTTTTATTTATAAAATAAAGATGAGACCTGTCCCAGGAAGTTATTGTAGAGTGGGAAGATATAGAAAATGGTTGCTGGACAACAGCAGCTCATGGAACTACACCCATTCTCTGCCTCTCTGAATTTCCCTGTACAAAGTCAGTTCCCATTTCAAGGGGTCATCACGAGGGGGTGTATAACAGAACTTCACCCTAGTTCCTCTAACAGTGACAGAATCCAACAGCACCAAAGTGAGGTGAACTCACAAGGAGGGATACAAAACCAACATGACTATACATGGTGTGACTCTAAGCAAGAAGAATGCATCTAGCAAGAAGCACCAAGGATTCTAATAAAGAAAAAAGATGTGTCATGTCCCAACTTTAACTATAAATAATTTAGGCAACTAACTGAAACCTCACCTGGGGAGTGGGAACAACCAGAAACTTTAATGATTCACTTAAGAAATAACAGCACAAGAATTGAAACAATTACAAGAGTGCAGACAGACAGGTAGACAATAACACTAAAGCCTGCTGTGATAAGTTCTGAAGATAGAATGTCACACAGAACAGAGAAAGAAATGATTTGGGGGAAACAGCGAGAGAAAATATATCACTCAATGCTAAAAGAAAATATTTCCTTTTCATCTGTCCTGTCAAGAACAGGTGGGATTAAAATTTAAATATTTTTTTGCAGCAAGTAAATTCCAATGTGAGAGTGTGTGTGTGTGTGTGTGTGTATGTGTGTGTGTCTGTGTGTGTGTGTGTGTGTGTGTGTGTGTGTGTGTGTGTGCGCACACACACACAAATGCACATTGGGCTTAAATTGTGGTCTTGCACACAACAAGCAGGTACTCTAAACTGAGCTTCATAAATCAATATTTCAAAAGATCTGATAAATGTCAGTAATTAGTTAAAATGCAATATTATACTATTAATGGTAGTAGGCTGTGTATGAAATGGTAATACATTCTGGATCTAAGACCAGGACATATGATCTGACAATGAGTATCTTTACTTATTTGTACTTAGTTATAGAAAAAGACTACTCAAATGATAAATTTCATATTTAACATTTATAGGTGTTGCCTTTATTTTTAAAAGAACATTTTTAAAATCTAAACTGATCTTGAAATTCCAGAATACTAATACTAATAGTCACTAGCCAGACTTTTTCACCTTAATTAATTTCGTCTTAAAATCTTCGACTACTTGATGAAAAAGTTGTGTGTATTTAGTGCAGAATGACCTGGGTGTCATGATTGCCCACACTAATAAAAAAAAAGAAAATGACACTAGAGAATGAGTGAGTATCTTCTCATACTTGGTTCAGGCATTGGTGAAGTTTTTCCAAACCATTCAAATGCCACTAAGCCCACAGTATCTTTGGGCTAAGATTATGCAATTTTGTTCTAATTTTTTCTTTTTAGAAAAAATAAAGCATAAAAAGCCTATGCTATTTTCTTCCAATGTTGCAATGCAATTGTAAATAGTTTGCCTGATAGTCCATTATGCCTTCAGATTTATTTGAATTAAATCTCAATTTGGTATCTAACCTAGATTTTTATCAAAATCTTTAGAGTATTGCATATTGATAAATTATATTTTCTACATGCTGGTGTGGTTTCTACCAAATACAGGAAGGGACCAAGATTTAAGTCTTTCAACTTTCAGTTTTATGATTTTCATATGACAGCTGAAAGGATTCAGCCATAACCATGTCATTAAAATTTATCATAAGAACATCAGTGTTCACTCATCAATGTTCTTTTAAAAAAGTGAACTACACAAGAATTATTATGTTATTCTTTACAAAATCTTCAAATTTTGAAAAAGTGAAATTTCTGCTCACCAATAGTGTATGCCTTTCACGCTTGAGACCTTGGATTAAATTCTCAAACAGAAAAACAATACAAACTTTTTATCATAAGAAAGCAATTATCTGAGATGAATAATTACAGTAATTTTAGTAATCATGGATACCATTTTTAAAAAACTTTAATTTTAAAAAGAATATTAGGGTAAGTGTAGGTACAGTATAATCTTTAGAAAACAAACCAAAAGAGAATCGTATTAGGGGGTGAGGGAGGACAGATGTAGGCAAAAGGATATAGAAGACGGGAAAGAAGATACGGGAATGCTATTTCTTGATTTAAATTCCATCATAGTATTTTCTCTTTTCTCCGATGGATACATAAATTTAAATGGGAAAGGGGAGAGCTGAAGTAGCCACAACTTAAAAATATTTTATATTATTTTTCCTTATTTTATGTGTATGCGTGCTTTGTCTGAATGCATGTCTATGTGCCTATGTGCCAGGGATGTTCATGTTGTCTACAAGTCAGAAGAGGGCATCAAATCCCCTGGAACTGGATGGTTATGACTGCTACAGATGGTTGTAAATCACCATATGAGTAAAGGGAACTGAACCTGAGTCTCTGCAAGATCAACACGTGCTCTTAGCTGCTGAGCTCTCTCTCCAGCCCCCAAAAGAACTATTTCAGCATTCCAAACATCCAACACCTGGTTTCATATTGAGGCACTGATTATATAAATAGGGCTTTCTTTTTAATTTCACCTAACATTGGTGTACTAGGAATTGGACATAATCATTCACTGCATCAACACACTTAAGACAAATCATTTGTTTAATTTTAATTTGTTTTGAATAAAGAAACTCTGTAACCTGGAAATTCTTCCTTTTTTTTCTTCTTTTAAAAATGCATTGATTCACTCTATTGTACTGTTATTTAACATGTAAACTGTACTTCTATACAAAAGTATTTAAGAAAAAATTATTTAGCGTGTAATGAATTCTGGTGCCTTCAACAATTATTCTAAGCAACAGAATCTGTTCAGGTGAAGCTACATCAATTTATCCCAATGCCAATGAAAATGAAAGTGATCCTATGGGTAAGTTGTGGTCACTAGAATTTAATGGTTTCTTAAATATCGTCTGGAGTGTCAACAGTATAAAGTGTGAAACAACTCTTTGATCCATCTCTTCTGCCCTTAGGTTACTGCTGTGTAGAACTTTCAATCAATCACATTCATTTATTTAAAGTTTAGAGGTTTATTAGAAAACAGAGGAGCAAACCACATAACCACAGTGACACTAATCCAATGGGCCATCGAGTTGCTGGCTTGGCCAAAGAAGCATTATCCAGTGAACAACATTTGCATATTTTTATTCATATCTTTTTCTTTAAAAAAGAAAAGAATATTTCTATGTCATATTTTAATGGTACAGCATTTCCAAAAATACAGAGAAATGGGAAATACCAGTCTTTTCAATAAATTCTTTCTCAGTCATTTATTTCCTGTAAATTTCCATGACTACTTCAAACCTCAAAGAATTCTTTAAAATAATTTTATTGCATATAGAATAGAATTTTGATTGTTAAGAAGAAAACAACTTCTACAGGTTCACAGAAATGTCAGTATTTTATAAAAATGAGTAAAATAGAATATGAAATGAAGCTATACCTGTCTGGCACCCAAGCTCTGACACCAGTCACATGTTACAGTCACAGGCATATTCACTAACAGACTCTGCTTGTTATCTATGTTTCTTTTCCTTTTTTAATGTTTATTTATTGCTTCAGGTTACATCTCCATCACAGTGTCCTCTTTCCACCCCTCCCAGTCCCGCCCTCCCACCCTCTACCCTCTATCCCTTCCATCCCACTCCTCTGGAGTGGAGTGTCCCTACATATCAATCCCCCGCCCCAGTTCAGCAGTCATATGAGGGCCAAGAGCCTCCTCATACACTGGGGTCCTACAAGGCAGCACCACTAGGGCAAAGTGTCTCATTGACAGGAAACAAAGTCTATGTTCCTGTTCCCTTTGGTGCATTGGTTGTAGTATAGTTATCCTGTACTATATGGCTAAAATCCAATTATAAGTGAGTAGATGCCATATGTATCCTTCTGAGTCTGGGTTAGCTCACTCAGGATAAGCTTCTCTAGTTCCATCCATTTGGCTGCAAATTGCATGATTTTATTGTTTCTGATAGCTGAGTAGTATTCCATTGTGTAGGTGTACCACAGCTCTACCTCAAGACCCCGCCATACCACTTCTGGGTATACATCCAAATGATTCCTCACCAAATCACAAGGATGTTTCCTCATCTATGTTCATAGCAGCCTTATTTGTAATAGTTAGAAACTGGAAACAATCCAGATGTCCCTCAACCGAGGAATGGCTAAAAAAAAAAAAAAAAAACTGTGGTATCTACGATTTTGATGATGAAAATCAAAAGAAACTCTCAGCTCTCTGCTCTTGAAATCCAAACTAGTATTTTATCTGTGGTGTCAGGGAAGGGGAGACCCAGAGAGAAGTTTCACCATTTTAAAAAATATTGTAAGTTTATCCCAGATATTTATTTAATGAAAAACTGTCTGACGAACTCAAAATGAAGGTGTTGTTTAGTTTTACCTTTATAATTGTGGCTTCCTTTGATGCCTATAAAGAACCTGAGCTGATAAGTAGGATAGATAATAACTCAATGCATTTATTAAAAAGATTTTTGCCTTGGAAACTTTAGAGTTAGGAAGGACACAAAATATTTTGGCTTTGGTGATTGCTTACCACCATTTTTTTTTTTGATAAATGTTTTCTGAGTCATAACACTGAAATGTTGATCCATCGACTGTCTACTTTTGAAAACATTTTATCATTGTTTAAATAAGAGTTTTATTAGGAAGCTAGAGTAATCCAGTCAGCAGACTTAATTCCATGATCAACTTTTACAAGCTCTTGTTAATATTCTCTATTCCAATGTTATTTTCTTTTATCACAACTATATTGAGATCAGTTAGTTGCCATATAATGTTATGATTAAAGGTTAACAAATTTTTGTCAGTAACAAAATGCACTAGTGGTTATACTTGTGTGTCTTTGTGTGGCATGAGTTTACTTTTTAGTTTAATGTAACAAACAACCTGACAAAAATTGATTTAAGTGAGAAAGCATTTACTTTGGCCTAAAGTTCTAAGGTACACTCCATCATGGGGAGAAAGGAGAGAAGTCACTGTGGCAGCAGGTTGAGGCAGCTGGCCACATTATATTCACAGTCAGACAGCAAGAAAGATGAATGCCAGAACTTGGCTTTTTCTTTTAATTAGGTTTATTTTTCACTTCAGGTTACATCTCCCTCACAGCCTCCTCCAGCACCTTTCTCAGTCCCACACTCCCACACTCTACCCTCTCTCCCACCTATCCTATTCCACTGGTATGGTGTGCCCCCACATCTCAGCCCCTCTCAGTTCATCAGTCATATTAGGGCTAAGAGTTTCCTCTTACACTGAGGGCCTACATGGTACCTCCACTAGAGCTAAGTGTCCCACTAACAGTAACAACGTCCATGTTCATATTCCTTCTGGTCTGTTGGTTGTAGGGATGTTCCCCTATACTATATGGCTAAAATCCAGTTATAACTGAATACATGCCATGTGCATCTTTCTGGGTCTGAATTATCTCACTCTGGGTGAGCTTTTCTAGTTCCATCCATTTGGCAGCAAATTGCATGATTTCCTTGTTTCTGATAGCTGAGTAGTATTCCATTGGGTAAATGTACCACAATTTTTTATCCATTCTTTGGTGGAGGGACATCTGGATTGTTTCCAGTTTCCAGTTATTACAAATAAAGCTGCTATGAATGTAGTTGAGGAGATGTCCTTCTGGTTTGGTAAGAAATCTTCTGGATGCATGCCCAGGAGTGGTATGGCTGGGTCTTGAAGTAGAGCTATTCCAAGTTTTCTAAGATATCACCAGACTGACCTCCATAGTGGTTGTACAAGTTTGCACTCCCACCAGCAATGGAGGAGTGTTCCACTTTCTCCACAGCTTCTCCAGCATGTGCTGTCATTTGAGTTTTTGATCTTAGCCATTCTGACAGATGTGAGATGGAATCTCAGAGTCGCTTTGAGTTACATTTCTCTGATGATTAAGGATGTTGAGCATTTCGTCAAGTGTTTCTCAGCCGTTAGGGATTCCTCCTTTGTGAGTTCTTTGTTTATCTCTGTGCTCCAATAATCCAACTTGATTGGATTATTTGATGTCTTGTTGTTTAATTTCTTCAGTTCTTTATAAATTTTGGGTTTATCCCTCTGTCTGATATGGGGTTGGTAAAAATCGTCTTCCAGTCTGTAGGTCGTTTTGTTCTAACGATAGTGTCCTTAGCCTTACAGAAGCTTTTCAGTTTCATGATTGTTGGTCTTAGAGCCTGAGCTATTGGTGTTCTGTTCAGGAAGTTGTCACCTGTGCCAATGAGTTTGAGGCTTTTTCCCTACTTTCTCTTCTATTAGATTTAGTGTGTCAGGCTTTATGTTAAGGTCTTTGATCTACTTGGACTTAACTTTTGTGCAAGATGATAAGTATCTGTCAATTTGCATTATTTTATATGTCGATATCCAGTTAGACCAGCACCATTTGTTAAAGATGCTTTCCTTTTTGCTTGTACAATTTTAGCTTCTTTGTCAAAAATTAAGTGACCATAGGTGTCTGGATTTCTGGGTCATCAATTCAATTCCACTGATCCACTGGTCTGTTTCTATACCAGTACCATGCTGTTTTTTATCACTATTGCTCTGTAGCATAGCTTGAAATCAAGGATGGTGATACGTCCAGATTTCTTTTTTTTTTAATTGTACAGGATTGATTTTGCTATGCTGGGTGTTTTTGTTTTGCCATGTGAAGTTGAGAATTGTTCTTTCAAGGTATGTAAAGAATTCTGTTGGTATTTTGATGGTAATTGCATAAAGTATCATACAACGTGATCAAGTAGGCTTCATCCCAGGAATCCAGGAATGTAGGACTGGTTCAACATAGGAAATTCCTTCAACGTAATCCAACATATAAACAAGCTGAAAGAAAAAAAAAAAACACATGGTCATCTTGCTAGATGCTGAAAAAGCATTTGACAAAATCTAACACCCCTTCATGCTAAAGGTCCTTCAGAGAGCTGGCATACAAGGAATACACCTAGAAATAATAAAGGCAATATACAGCAAGCCAGTAGCCAGTATCAAATTAAATGGAGAAAAATGTAAAGCAGTTCCTCTAAACTCAGGGACAAGACAAGGATGCCCACTCTCCCCATATCTCTTCAACATAGTACTGGGGTTCTTGCTAGAGCAATAAGACAGCTAAAGGAGATCAAGGGGATACAAATGGGAAACGAAGAAGTCAAACTATCCCTCTTCAGATGATATGATATTATACATAAGTGACCCCAAAAATTCCACCAGAGAACTCCTACAACTGATAAACACCTTCAGCAAGGTGTCTGGATACAAAATTAATTCAAAAAAATCAGAAGCCCTTCTTTATACAAAAAATAAATGGGCTGAGAAAGAAATTAGGGAAACAACACTCTTCACAATAGCCACAAACAATATAAAATACCTGGGGATAACTCTAACCAAGCAAGTGAAAAACCTGTATGACAAGAACTTCAAGTCCTTGAAGATAGAAATTGAAGAGGACATCAGAAGATGTAAAGATCCCATGCTCTTAAATAGGTAGGATCAACATAATAAAAATGATCATGCTACCAGAACTTGACTTTTTATTGTATTAAGCTTATCAGATAGTTGTGGCAGCATATTTGATCATATTGTGAACCCTGAGTATGTGTTTCTAATTATGGGATGGCTCCATATTTTATCCTATAGCTTTCTGTTCCCTGTAAACAAACGGTTATGGTGTGGCTCAGCTCTAAGCACACACCTTTAATCCAAGAACTTTCTGTTTATTGTAAACAACTACTTATGGTGCTGCTCAACTCTAAGCACACATTTAATCCAAGAACTTTCTGCAAACAGGATTAAATAAAGTTAACCCTAGGTCAAGAGGCAGAGCAAGAAACCAGCTGACTGGGGTTAAACAGAAAGAAGGGACATTAAGCTGAGGAGTATTTAAGACAGCATGGAGAAGGAGCTGGGACTAGTTCTAGTTCTCCTTCAGAGGCTTTCACCAGAGTTCTTCTCCCTTTGAGTTCTTCTTTTTTCTTTGGGCATTCTCCTTCAGAGGTTTTCTTCTTCTAGGTTTCTTCCTCTAGGTTCTTCCAGACTTTTTAGGTTAGGGCTTTTGACTAGGATGTTGGTGAAGTAAGAATGCCAACTGCCAAGAAACCAAACAATCCAATCAAAAACTGGGAAACAGAGCTAAACCGAGAATTCACAAAGGAGGAATCTCTAATGGCAGTGAGACATTTGAAGAAATGCTCAACATCCTTAATCATCAGAAAAATGCAACTCAAGATGACTCTGAGATTCCATCTCAAACCTGTCAGAATGGCTAAGATCAAAAACTCAAATGGCAGCACATGCTGGCAAAGTTGTGGAGAAAGGGGAACATGCCTCCATTGCTGGTGGGAGTGCAAACTTGTACAACCACTATGGAAATCAGTCTGGTGATATCTTAGAAAATGTGGAATATCCCTACCTCAAGACCAGCCATATCACTTCTGGATATCCACCCAAACTATTCCTCACCAAACTACAAGACATATCCTCATCTATGTTCATAGGATCCTTATTTGTAATTGGTAAAAGCTGGAAGCAACCCAGTTGTCCCTCAACTGATGAATGGATAAAAAAAAATGTGGTAAATTTACTCAGCTATCAGAAACAATGAAATCATGCAATTTGCAGCCAAAAGGATGGAACTAGAAAAGTTCATCCTAAGTGAGCTAACCCAGACTAAAAAAGATGCACATGGCATCTACTCACTTATAATTGGAGTTTAGCTATATAATACAGGATAACTATCCTACAACCAACATACTAAAAGGATCAGGAACATAGATTTTGTTACCTATTAATGGTACAATTTGCCCAAGGGGTGCTAACATGTAGCCCCCCAGTTCAAGAGGAAGCTCTTAGCTCTCATATGACTGTTGAACTGAGAGGGGCTGATATGTAGACACACTCCACATTGGAGGAGTTGGAAAGTGGGAGAGGGAGGAGAGGGTGGGAGGGTGGAACCGAGAGGGGTGGAAAGAGGGTACTATGATGGAGATGTAACTTGAAGTAATAAATAAGCATTAAAAAAAAAACAAAACAGAAAAAAATTAATGCCAACTGGGTACTTTCTCTGACTACCTGAGATAGCAGGTTTTCATCTCAGCATCTGGCTCCGGAGTCTTCATTGGTAAAATCAAATGACTGGGATATCTTAGTATAGGTTTTTTTTTTTTAAACAAATAGTGATTCCTGTAAATGCTGGGGGTTTTTCCCCCTCAGGTTAGGGGGATAAAATGAGAACCATTCTCAAGTCTTTCTATCTCCACTGAACTCTCACTGGCTGATTCAACTCATCTGTCCTGGCCTAAACTCCTCTCCAAGTTGACTGATTCAAAGTAGCTTCTCTGGGTGTCTGACTGAATTGAACTTCCAGGTCTCAAACTAATTCTGGCAATATGTTTTAATCTTCTGGCTCCGTATTCTCTGGCTCGTTCATTCTGTCTTTACCTGTATCTAGCTTGTTCTCTATGCAACCTGTCTCTGTAAAGCTATCCCAGTAATCAACTCTCGCTTTAAAAACTAAATTAAAAATTAAAAAAAAAACTTTTCTACCTCTCTCCCTGCTTTGTTCTCAGTTTTACTTTACATCAGTTACTCTCTAGAAAGTTCACTTACTGGAAGTCCCTCAGCCAAAATGCCCTTAGGATTGAGATGGCAGATTACAAATTGAGATGGCAAGGGGACTCTTTTCTATCATCTCAGAACTTAAGAGGCTGAGACAAAGAGATTTGACACAAACTGGAGGCCAGTCTGTGCTACAGAGAGAGCTCCATTGCAGCCTGATCTGTAGAGCTGCAGAGGCTGCCCATTGTTTTTTGGCTACAGAGTACTATGGGAGACTGAGCTGCAGAGTGAGACCCCCATGTCAAATAAACAACCAAGAGCTGCTGGGTCTTTCCTGGGGAATCAAGTCTGTAATCACCTCTACTGTTGAGTCTATTGTTTAAAAGTTCAAATCTAGTGTAGGCTGCAAAGTGAATTTAAGGCCAACCTAGAAAACTTAGTAACATCCTGTCTTAAATTTTAAAAAGTTAAAAAAAAAAAATACGCCTGGGAGTGAGTACAATGCCCAATTTCACAAAAGGGCAAGAGGAAGCTTGCTTTGAATTTTGTGCCCTCTGCATTTAGGTAACTTTCCCAAGTCCAGATCAATACATATTTATTTTAAAGCCAAAGAGAGAGAAATAAAACAGAAAAGGACTTAGAGATTACTATGCACAAGCCTCGAATGCAGAAATCTGCAGCAGTCAATATTTCTAAGGATTATATTTTCTGCATCACAGCACTTTCTTTATATTAAGAAATACTGAGTGAATTCTATCCCTTCTGAATAACTGGCGTGAAACAAAAGCTTCCTATTGAACTGAAGAAAGCATAAGAAGATATTTGGGGGCCAGGTCAGATGTTACACATCTGGATCTCAAGATGCAGAATGCTGAGGCAGGAAGATAGCCTTGAGTGTGAGACCAGCCTCAGGTGCACAGAAACATCCCAGACCACAGAACCAGGCCCTGTCTCAAAAATAATCATTTTTGAAAACAGAATGCAGACTTATGTATGTTATTGATTATACAAGTACATTTTCATATTGGACAGTGACAATTCCCCCCATACCCCAGTCCTGCTCCCAATCTTCTTTGTCTCCTTACAGTTTTTCTTCTGCTTCTTTGCCATTTGTCCATGCTTAGGTTTAAGAATGTATACAAAATAAAGGAATGAAAACTGATAGAAAACATTCATCTTTCTGAGGTATTTTAATTTTCTTGCAAATGACATAAGTGTATGCTTTATTTTAGAAACCTTTCCATTATGCGTATTTGCCATATTTTCTTGAACTGTTGCTCTGTTGTTGGAACAGCAACCTAGGTTTTTTCCACACTTAATTATTGGTATTAATGCTGCAATAAGGTTACTGTGCGGTCACACCTGCCTCTGTGATTTGCTGACTTGGAGTCCTCCTTGTGAAAACTCAGAAGAGGCAGAACTGGATCATGTGACAGATCAATTCCTAGTTCTTTGTTTAACCTGCATGCTGAATTCTGGAGTGGCTGGAGCAATGGAGATTCACTTCAGCAGAGTTCCATTCTGACCACAAAATCACCAGCATTTATTGTTATTTCTTTTCTAAACAACTTCATTTCTGACCGACATGAGGTCTTTGGAATATCCATATAGTGTTAATTTTCATTGCTGCAATGAGATTGAACACACTTTCATATGGTTATTGGCAACTTGCTGCATCTGACATATACATAACTAGTAGAGATTTCCTCCCCTTCTGGAGGATGACTTTTCTCACAACCATTTCCTCTGCTGCACAGAAGCTTTTTCATTTCATGAAGGCTCATTTGCCAGTTGTTGGCATTATTTCCTAGGTGACTTGAATCTTTTTCAGACATTCCTTGGGTATGCTTATATCTTGAGGTGCTTTCTGTACTTTTTCCTCTAATAATGTCAAAGTTTTAAGTCATACATTAAAGTGTTTTATTCATTTGGAGGTGTATGTGTGTATGTATATGTGTGTGTGCATGTGTCTTACTATATTTATCTACATTTATTTCCATACTACATGTGGATATCCAGTTTTCCAGGCACCATTTGTTGAATAAGTGGTCTTTTCTCCAATGCATATTTTTGGCATTTTTGTCAATAATCTGTGACTGTAATTTTTTTAACTAAAAATGTTCAAGCCCAGATAGACTGAGTACAGAATCTACCAGACCACTAAAGAAAAACCAATGCCAAGGCTTCTTAAGCTATTCTGTGAAAAACAAAATGAAGGAATGCTACCCAATTCTTTTTTTTTTTTTTTACAAAGTCAGGATTAACCTTGTACCCAAATCAGAAAAAAATAAAACAATGAAAAAGGAAATTAGAAACTAAATGCCCTGAAAAAACAGTTACAATTTTTTTTTTTTCAGTACAGTACTTGAAAATCAAGTGAAAGACTACATTGCAAATGCCACTTACTTGGCTTGGTGTAGTAATGGTGTATGCCTTTAACCACCAGTTGGAAACCAAAAGCAGAGGAATCTCTGTGTGATGATCTGCAGAGTGAGTTCCAAGACAGCCAGGGACATACAGAGAGTTCCTGTCTCAGAAGAAAGAAAAGGAAAGAGAGAAAGAGAACATTTCATGATCAAGCTGTCTTCATGACAGAGATACCGATTGTTCAGCTTGCTTATCAAATCAATAAATACAACACATTATGTAAATAGACTCAAGGATAGAAATAATATAATCATCTCAATATAGATGCAGAAAGATTTATGACAAAGCCCAGAATCCCTCTATGTTGAAAGGCTGGAAAAACTAGAAATACAAAGAACATGTATCAATATAGTAAAGTTAGCATGTGACAAGTTTCCAGCCAATACTGTACTAAATGGTAAAACTCCAAACATGTCTACTACAGTCAGGAACCAGACAAGTGCAGCTTCTTCTCTCAGTCACTCGACAAAGGGCTTGATGCTCTCACTGGAGCAAGAGCAGTAAGATAACAGAAGGAGATAAAGGGATATAAGTGAGAGAGGAAGTCAAATTATGTTTATGTGCAGATAGAAAGAGTCTATAAGAGGCCCCAAGACCACCAGAGAACTCTTAGATCTGAATGTAAAAAATGCAGTAGCCTTCCTTAATATCAATGAAGAAAACACTAGAAATTGGAAAGGCAGCCCATGCTCAGTGACTAGAAGCATTAGACATTGTGGAAATAGTTTCACTACCCAAAACAATCTATATATTCAATTCAATCTATATATAATCTTATATAGATTATATATAATCTGTGTATTCACAATTCCAGTGACATTCTTCATCAAAACGGAAAAATCCATAAGATGTGTGTGTGTATAAACTATGAGACTCCAGATAGCCAAAGCAAGTCTGAGCAAGAAGAATGATGCTGGAGATATCTTCATACTTGATTCTAAATTGTACCACAGAACCACAGTAACCACAGCAAAATGGAACCAGGGAGTATGGGGAATTGATTGGGGAGAAAGTGAGAGAGGGAGCCTGTTTGGGCAGAGAAGATGGTATATAGGTAAGAACATAGTAAAATAACATTTAGGAAAACAACATGAAGAAATCTATTACTGTGCATGTCTACTAAAGATTAAGCCTTATAAAAATCACAAAGAGGAGATACTGTGTTTAAAAACAATCTAATGTAGACTGTAACACTGGAAAAAATATGGAGATAGACAGTGCTCCCTTAATTTAATCAACCACCAGGTATTCGTGCCTGGAAACACTACATGGTATTATATATATATATATATTTAGTTTCCATGTGCCAACTAAAACACAAAGTAATAAGAATAAACAGATGAAACAAAGAGAACCATATAGCACCTGAAATAACTATAAAGGTGCCCATTTAGACCAGTAAGCAAAATTATCTGTCAGTAACTATATTTAATTCTTTTTACCCCATCATTCAGAATTTCTGGTCCTTGGAACTAGATTTTTTACTGTTTTAATTGTAACAATTCCACACTTTAAAAAAAGAAAACCTCTCAATGTTTAGTAACATTTATGACCTACACATACTCAATATGTGAAGAGATTTAAGGCACTGAAATAGTATGAATGACGACATGTGAAAAATGAATAAAAACACCTATTTAGAAAGGCAGGCTGTAGATTTAGAGAAAGACAGTGTATTCAGATGCTGTCTCTGCTGTTCCATATGAATGAAATCTCCTGCAGGAGTTAATCTCTCTCAAGGTCTCAATTTCCCCACATATTGAATAAAAATAATCATAGTTCTTGATTTTTTTTGATCTTGTGAGGATTAAGATAAAACAGAGAGAGCTGGAGCTATGACTAGCAGCTGAGAATGCTTGCTGCTTTTCCAGAGTGTCAGAGTTAAATCCCCAACACCCTATGAGGCAGCTTACAACCATCTCTAACTCAGGCTCTGGGGATCTGATGCCCTCTTCTGTACTGTGTGAGTACCATAGGAAACACATGCATTTGTGCTAAGGTGTGTGTGTGTGTGTGTGTGTGTGTGTGTGTGTGTGTGTGTGTGTG
>CAJQZJ010031925.1:4078374-4098692 GCA_907164525.1 Lophiomys imhausi | reverse complement strand
TGCACTAAGTATACACCTACTGTGCCCAAGGACAGCTGTGTGCACTATGTGCATTGCGCTGCGAAGGGCAAGGGAGGGCAAAGGTTGAAGCAGGTTTTGGAGTTATTGGGGAATTTCTCCTGAGCATTCAAAAAAAAAATTTTTTTAAACAGTGTGCAGGACCAACGCTGCCAGCTTCAAAGTGCTCAATTTCACAATCCTCCAAAAAACAAATAGTAACATTTGGAAGGAATGTTCTGGGTCCTGGAATAATTGACCCCAAAAATGTTTCCCTTACCGGAAAATGAAAGAAGAGCCCAGTCCCTCCTGAGTAGGTAGCTGTACAGAGGAGGCAAGGTGAGCTTCGAAGTACGCCTACTCAAGGAGACAGTGGCAAAGGCAGAGACAAGAGCTGCCCACTGGAAAAATGAGTTATCTAAAAACTTTATGTTCTGCTTTTATTCAGTACAGCATTCAGATTGGGGGCGGAGGTTGTGGGGGAGTGAATAGAGGGACAACTCATTCCAGTTCTGCACCTTAGTTCTTTGGGGATTTATAACAGGAAAAAAAAAAAAAAGAATGCATCTATGAACTCTGCTCATCTTCAAACTAATGGGTTCTCCCCTCCCTTCCCACAGCCCCCCCCCCCTTAGAACCCTTTGTCCACTTTTATGAATTAAAACAAGCACACACACTTGCACACACGGGGAATCCTGCCATTAATTAAAGGACTTGTCAGCCCCAATCCCAGATCCTTACAGCGCAGGAAATGTGCCTCCTTTTAAGTGCAAAACCATAACATTACCATTTCCCCAAGTGTGCTGTGTTTTAGGTTGCTTTCCTAATTAGAGGGATGATAACAGCCACGCTGATTGGCATTATAAAAGCACTAGTTTGGCTTCATCTGTCCCAGGTGTGCTGTGTAATTTTTTTCTTCTCACCGGTTCAGAGCGGCACCTCTCTCCTTCATTGTTCCTTAAAGTTTTCATCTGAGGAATTAATACAGATAAAACGACATTAGAAAGGAAGCGGCCATGCCACGGCTCATCATCCAAACCTTTTATCAAAAGTACAAACTATACAAGTTAGAAGATTTCTTTTTTTTTTTTTTTACCCTTTTGTTTCTGAGGGTTAAGGGAGTGGGAGGGAATGGTGTATGGAGAGGAGAGGAGAGGGGCTGGGGGAGAAACACAGCTCTGTCAATGGTCTGAATGCACCATTAAAATTGGCGTCACTACAAAGGTTAGAGCAGATCTAACTGTCAATACAGTGAGGAGAGTGGAGTCCAGTAAGGGGGAGCTTTGGAGAGAGAGATACTTTGATATTTTGGAATGTTAGAAGGGTGAATGTGAAAAATTGGAGGTTGGGGATCTAATTACCCAACCATAATTGGGGGCTAGGGAATAAGTTGCAGTCCTCTCAACTCACCGCAGATCAATTATGTTAAGAGAACATCTGTAAGTAGAACTTAATGAGGTCCATTAGAGCAGCTTGTACAGCCTCCTTTAACAGTACTTGTCAGCTTCTTGGATGAGCTGAAGGAAGCTGCTAACTAGGGACCTGGCAAGGTGTTTAAATACTGGAGGAGCCGCTCTGGCCCACTCAGGGTTTGTATGCTGTTCGGGAAGAAAGTAAGAAAGAGAAAAGCACACCAGAGAAACGAAGAAGGCAGAAGCAAGAGGCTCATTCTCTTGTGTGGCTACACCTCCAAGCGTGATGGTGGGAGTGGGTGAGCAAGGGCCCTTGTCAACCTCACCCCTCCCTTGACTGACACCTTTGACTGTATCTGGACTTCTAGAGGGGGAGCTGTCTTCTGACTACCCAGAGCAACAACCTGTCTGATCCCCCAACCTCACAGAAGCATCTTTGGGACTCTGCAGAAATCACTACTGAACATCCTCACACAAAAGTTATCTGTGAGGTGCGTTTTGCAGGAAGAGACGGCTGAAAACTTGAAGACATATTTAGAAACAGGCACACACATACACTGTTTTCTTGCGCAGGATCTCTTAAGCAAAGGTAAGTAGCATATGTCTGATCAACCCCTTGAAACCCTCCTCCCACATTCTGTTGCCCCCCCCCCCCCCCCATCTTCTTCATAAAGGAATCATAATATAAGAGACCAGGAAAAGATAGTCTACCTTTTTGATTCCTTTTTTTTTTTTTTGGTTCTCTTTTTTTTATGTTAGTGTATATGGAATGGATTGAGTTAAATACTCTCATCAAATATAAGTTGCAGAAACAAGGGGCAGAGAGAAGATAATCAGACCAAGGAGATGTGGCTCCTGATGGCATTCCTTTTGCAAAGATTTCCGAAGCATGTGTAATTAAAGTGGGTAGTTTACTCTCAGGAAATGAAGAAAGTGCTTGTCTGGCTAGATCCAACCTTTAGCTTGGCTGAGTAAACAAAAGCACAAATTCTCCTTTCACCCCCCCCCCCCCCCCCCCCCCAGGAGGGGCTGAGACTTTAGGGGTTGGGGGGAGCCAGGAAAACAGGGGGGTTGCTGAGGGTTAATGGTGTTTTTCACAAAGTGTCAGCAGAAGATGATTAAATTCCACCTCTTGTTCACCAGATCACTATGTGTGCACTTGTATATTTCATTGTCGGCGACCACAGATGATCACATCTGTGCACATTAAGTGGCAAGCCTCTTCATATGCACAGGGTTTTTTCTGATGATTTTTTTCTGTGAATAATTCATATGATTATGAAGAGAAAAACTGCTATTTTCTATCTCTTCTGTGGCACAGATTAAAAAAAAAAACCTTGCTGTAAATTGCGTGATTGGGGAGATAGCCTGCTTTCAAATAATTTAATTCATGACAAAACCTAATTACTGTCAGGTAATACCCTGTCAGCTTTAATGCATTTCATCAGTCATAATGAAAAGAAGAGCATTTTATGACCCATCTAATTATCATTACATTTTAGGGGAAAATGAATGGCATGGAGCTGAATGTTAACTATTCCATTTTATTCTTTTACACATGTGGTTTAGCATATTATTCACTAAGTTCCCCCCCTCCCTCTCCTTCTCTATCTGTTTCTCTCTCTACAAGTATGGGGTATAGGCTAAACCTGAGAGGAAAAGGAAGATTGGGGAGGGAGAGGAAGGGAATGGGATACAATTAGACTTCTGGATATTTGCCTTTTTTTTTTTTTTAAGGTATCAAAGTGGTTAATGCCTTTGCAGGTTGGTGTTGATATGGGGGATCTTACTGCCACAGTCCAAAAGAGTACTAATTACTGCGAATGATGTCACCGTAGGCAGAGGAATAATCCCATCATTTAATTAGTTGAATGATTTAAACAAAGATTTGCATAGATGCACTCATCAGTTGCCATGAATTACAGAGAAGCAGTTGCCAGCGAGGGGTAACAGATCATACAGTTGGAGGGAAAAAAAAATCTCATCCTCCTTGAACATAATTAATTTAATTGTCCTCATTAGCTGTACCATTTGTTTTGATTTTATTTCTCCCTTTCCTCACACATACTTCTCTCCCCCCCCTCCACCCATCTTTTCTTCACAGTACATTGGCTGCTAGAGAGAAAAGGTAACACACACACACACACACACACACACACACAGGAATGTTCTCAGAGTAGCTGTGGCTGGGAGGTGGGGTAGTTTAACAGGGAGCTGTGTGTATGGGTAAGGTGTATGTGCATGTGTGTGTGTATGTGTGTGTGTGTGTATACATGCACCTGAGTAGTAGGGCCAGAAAAAGCCAAAACTTAAGAAGTCTGCTTGTAGACTGAACAGCTGAAGGGATTCTCAGTAATCTGCCTGTCTGTGTATTCCGTTATTTTTCAGGTTAGTTCTGAGTTTTGTTGCCTTTCAAAGAGAAGAAAAAGCAAGCCACATACTATCTTCTTATGAGTCTTCTGAAGGTTGGGGTTAAAAAAATAAATTAGCCTTGGTGTGCCAGGAGTCTAGATACAAGGAAGCAAAATTTAGCATAAATATTCATGGGGGGCTGCTTTGATTTTATATATATATATATATATATATATATATAGAACTAGCTTAAAATTGATGGTGCAGAAGTAGAAAAGAAGTTTCATTTTGTCTTGTTTGAAGGGGTGAGTTTTTTGGGGGAGGGTTTGGGGGGAAGATTGTAGTTCAACAATGGAATCTTTCTTGGTGATTAAAACATCTCAACCAGTATCATTCAAATTTGCACTATTTTTAAGCTTGACATTTTTAAAAGACTTTGTGAGAACTGCTGAGAGGGCCTTGCAAAAGCTGCAGAAGGGTGCAGGTACTGAAGTTTGAAAACTTAGAATAAGATGTTTTAAAGCTACTAATGACCTATGGAGAAGCAAAGTGAAAGGAAAATGTAAGGGGAAACGGGACCTCTTTCAGGGAAACAGATTTAGACAAAGTCAAACATCTGTTGAGGTCTCAAAATAAGTCTATGAAGGCAGGTGTAAGGGGGAGTGACCACCAGACCAGCTTAGTCCTGAGAGCCTGGCTTGGGGTTCCTGGGGGCTCCCACTGAAGTAGGTTTTTAAGTAGTCAAATGTCTGTAGTGTGTTTCCATAGCCACCTTGGGCTCAGCACCTGGTGTGGGGTACAAGTTCACAGTCTGGCTCTTGGGCCCTTAGAGAGAGGAAGGGGTATGTGTGTATGTGGCACTGACCTCACTGGGTTTGTGTGACAAGACTTTCCCAACAGGGACTTCAGAGCATTTCTGAATGCAATTCATAGCCCGGGAAGCTTCCGGACACCCCAGTCATTTACAAAAAGGAACACTGTGCGGTTTTCCAGGGTACCCTGGTAGTACTTTGATTCCCTGGCTTTTATTTTAACTTTCTTCACTGGCACTGTCAGTAACAGATTTAGAGGGCAATTTGCTTTCAATGTGCCAGTCCTATTCCAAAATGCCCCCGTTATTTTAGAAAGCCCTACCCTTCTCCGGTGGGTGCTCTTTCGCAGTTCTTCTTGTGGGAAGTCCTGGAGGTAGGGTCCTTTCAGAGTCCAGTCGTGCAGAGGTCACATTCTCCGTGTGATGGGGATGAGTGGGAGGGGGTGTCCCCAGTGTTTGTCAGAAGCATATGCAATGGGTTGTGCTGACTGCACTCGCAGGCTTGTCAATTTTCACCCTGGGAAATTAGCAACAAAGCCTGGATCTCGTGGTTGCTTTTGCACTTTCCGAGGGCGGCTGTACTTGACTGAGCTGCAGAACAGACACACACACACACACACACACACACACACACACACACACACACACAGAGAGAGAGAGAGAGAGAGAGAGAGAGAGAGAGAGAGCGAGAGAGCTAGCAAACGAGCCAGCAAGGAAGCCAGCTAGAGGGAGGGAGAGAAGGAAGGGAGCTAAGAGGGAGGGGTGGGGGCGAGAGGTAAATACACTTAAATCGGAAGGGAGCTGCCTCCACTGTGGTCCTGACAGGCGCTGCCTGGGCTCCGTGGCGCTGTAATAACTGGGTGACCTTTTCTTGGGCTGTATTATGTGTGGCTGGGAAGGGATTGCATTTTGCGGTTGAGAGCCAGGGCTTCCTTCAGCTCGGGCTCCTCGCACGCTGCTGGGGTAAGTTGTCTGGAGCCAGGACCAAGAGAGACATCCCCCGACTGCAGTTGCCTAAAAGAAGGACACCTGTGGCTCGCATGCGGTCCACACTGGTACTTGGCGGATCCTGGAGGACCTCATTATTTTAAACTTAAAAAAAAGAGAGAGAGAGAGAGAAATTCCACCCCCCTTTTTTTCAAACAATGTTTCTTTTTGACCTTTCCCAAGGAGAAGCGCTTCCAACCAGCCGCTGTGCTCACTGAAAACCCTCCCCTGTATCGCTTAATTGAGAAGGTAAGTGAGAGGCTGTGTACACACACATCAGCCAGCTTATTGTGCTGTGTGTGTCTGCGGGTGCGCGCGTGCGTGTGCGGATGTTGGGTTTTTTTTTTTTTTTTTTTTTTTTCTTCTTCTTCTTCCCCATCCTCTCCCAATGAAGCATAAAAGTAAAGCGGTGCCGGAATCAAACCCCACCACCACCACTGCGACTTTCACCAGGCTGCAGGTCTGCAGAGACGGATTTTTGTTTGTTTGTTTGTTTGTGTTTAAATCATGGGAGGCATCATTATTTTTATGATGAGACATATGAAGTAGATGTGGGGCGGAAGATGCGGATGGCAGAGGAAGAGAGGGAGCGCGCGGTTGCAGCGCGCAACGTCTGAAGTAGGAGTCGAGTGCATATTGACAAAGTTCATTGGGAGCCGCTGCATTCGCAAACCCTAACTCCACAAGAGGGTTTGGGACAGTTTGCAAAGGTTGCAGGGTGGGGTGTTGCTTCCAGCCTATGGGAAGTGGCATCAGATCAGTCTTAGGTATTTTCTCAAACCTCACTACGCCTGCGCCTGCTAGATGGCATTTATGTGCCCCCCCCCCCCAAGAAAGAGTTGAAATTAGAACCTTGTTTTTGTCTCTCCTAACGTAGCCTTAGTAACAAAACACTGCTTCTATGTGTTGCAAAAGTGACTGTGTCCGAGCATGGAGAGGGAGGAGAAGTGTCCAGTGGAGACAGGTTTCTTGTACCCAAGTGCCTGCATCCTAACAGGTCGAGAGATTCAGCACATTTTAACCGGGGCTACTCAGATTGCTGTTATGAAACACAAGTCAGATTTATGATCTTTTTCATACCGAACACGATATGCTATGCTAACACTGCGTGTGACGGTTTAATCAAATCCATTTGTTACCAGGAAGCTAAAAGGGGCCGCTGGGATTTTAGGATTATGGGCAGAGTTAGGGAAGCATGTGGCTTTGTCACTCGCCATCATTTTACATGCTCCCTTGTCCTGTCCCTTCCCCCACCGCCTGCCTCCCTTGCCACTAGACCCTAGCTTCCAAAGTGTCTTCACAATAGTGGGGATCTTGGGCCCTGTATGCTGCTCACCAGAACCACGCTTGGGCCCCAAATCCAAGTGATTTCCCTCTTCTACTTCCTGCCTCTGGGCTTGGTGCTCTGTGCGAAGCTGCAGCCACTCAGGCACGCCTAAGTCAACTCATGCAGAAACAGGAGAAAAGTTTTGGTAAGGTTACCTTCTATCATAGATATTCTTTCTCGGGACGCTCGGCACGCGTGGCTAGCTCCAGAGCCTGCCTGCTCTTCTACTGCTTGAAGATAAGAATTATTGTTGCCAGTGCTTTTAAAGACTGCTGCTTTCGACCAATTAATCTCGCTAGGTCCCAGAAATACTGGTACATTTTTTTTTTTTCAAAACCATCCGTGTGTGGCTGCAAAAACACAGCCATAAAAGGTTGGATCATAAACTCCGCAAGGAGATTCTTTGTTAGAGTGTATGTATGTTTCATTCTTTCTTTCTTTTTTTTTTTTATTTTGCATGTGAGCTGCATCAAAATTGAACCTAGTCTTGCAAATCTCTTGTTGGCCTTTGCCAAGCACTAGCACTTTGCTGCCATGGTAACTGTAATTAAACTGATAAGAGTGGGGAAATGTCAGTATCTCTGAGCCTTGCAGCTGCATTGGAGAAAAAGGGAATCAAATTGGTTCCCAGCTCCATTGCTCAAAAAGGAGAGGGTGGTGGAAGGACACGGAGGGGGTTGGGAGTTGAAGGGGCAGACCAGAGTTAAGCAGCTCTAGTGCCAGAGATTTGGGGACATCTATTTGCATTCTTTTCCCTTAGGGGGGCTGCAGCCTGTAGGGGTGCTCTGGGCCACTGAACAGAGAGAAACAAGCTTTTAGGCCCAATCCACTTTTCCAATCTGGGTTGGGGGGAGTGAGTGGGAGGAAGATGGGCAGGAGGAGAGAAAACCTTTTGTTTGGTACTCTTGGCAATGGAAAGGCTGTGTTGGCCAAATTCTTTTAATCTATGTCATTGCTCCCAGCTGCAAAACCTGCGGTCCCAATTTTAGCATCCTCTCTTCCAAAAGCCCTTCTTGATGGAGCCCCTTCTACTTCTCCCAAATTGTCCTCTGTAAATCTTCTGAAAGGGGAAGAATGTTTCCCATTCATTCTGTGTGATGAGTGCAAATAATACATATGTGTGTAAAAAAAAGGGGGGGGGGAGGAGAAAAAAGAAAACTGTGCCTAAGCAGTGCACATCTTTCATTATTGTGATTATTTTTTTAAACCCCTGTGTGTTGTGGAGTTGTGGTTACTTTGTTGTGTTAACTACTGAAGCTAAGGCTGTGTGGGTGAATGGCACAGAACAAGGGAACATAATGGACGCAATCAACCGTCAGGCCTTCCCACAATGCAATCCAGGCAATTAAAAGCTCACCAGAGTTTAAATGAAACGGTTTTACTTATTTCTGCACAGCAGACTGCACAGGCTATTATTTATGGGTTTTTTTATTATGATTTCCCTTAAACTGTCAAATAACTCAGAATGGCAGAGTCTCAGAGGCAATAAGAATTTCCCTCAGAACAATTTGCATGCCAATCTAAAAACTAGTTATGAGTGCTGATGGGCTATGAGTAACTTGTGAAGTGTCTCTTAGCCACGAACATGTAACTCCCCCCAGACGTGCTCTCCTGGATCAAGAGCAGAGACTGCTGAGTGTTTTCTGCTTTTTTAGGTGCCTGGCAACGTGGTGACTACCAAGAGGTTGTTTTCCTATACATGTTTTTTAAATGCATAGAATGGAACAGATTTCATTTGCAAGAAAAAGGGGTGATGCTCTCTAAAAGAGGATATGAGGATAGAGTAGAAAATATCAAACTCCTTTCGTGCACGAGGCCAAACAGAATGTAAGAGTTTCCATTATTAATTGGCCTCTGAGTGCTAAATTAAAATGTCAACACAACAGAAACGTTTTGTGAAGACAACCAGGATAGTGTTGCTTGTGCCAAATGTTGGTGTCTGCTGTCTTGGTAACAATGCATTTTGAATAAAGAAAGCTGACCCCTCTATACTTAATAATAATGTCCTGAATATAGGAAATAATGGTGTGTAGCTTGATACCACAAAGAATTATCTTTTTAAATCTTTTAGCTTAGTGATGTAAAAACAAACAAACAAGCAAACAACAAAAACAGACTTCAAACTCCATAATTAGTATGGTTACCCTTAACATACATTTGGATGCTTTCAGTCATGAAATACCGACTGTCCTTAGTAAATCAACATTCCCCTTCCCCCTAGGAAGGTGTATTATTAAGAGGCACCTGGGTCTGTCCAGCACTTGAATTAATGGGATCCATGCCTTGTGGGACCCTGCTAGGAAGGGATAGCTAGTTCTGATCAAAGAAACTTCATTTGTTAGAAGTTCTAGAGAGTGAGATTTAGCAGAGCTATCAAGGGTTATGATTAATCTACACTAGAGCTTTAGCTCCTTCGAAGAAAAGGAAGCAGAAAGCAGGCTACAGGGCTACCACCTGCTCTGCTCTTCTACAAAAATCTGACTGCTGGTTCCCAGCTTGGAATACCACAGCCAGACACACAGAACAGCCACCTTGCTTTCCTCCCCTCTTCCAGACAAGTTATTTTCTAATGTGAGTTTGAGCACACTGTAATATGTTGTTTTGTTCATGTGTCACTGGCAGCTAGAAAACTTACTCAGTGGTGGACATGCTTTCATGCTAATTATCAATGTGATTTTTTTTTTTTAAGTCAGGGGAGGTAATGAGGGTTAAACCCGTCATCATAAGATATTAGAAGAAAGGAATTTGCCTTACTTGAAGGAGAATAAACCATAAATGCTGCATTTTCCCTTCTAAAACTATCTTAAATGCATACATATTTGGTGCTTTAAATCTCTGTCCACTCAAGCTTAAAACTTTATGCCTAGGAGAGGAAACAACATCTTAAAGGGTGACTGTGGGTTGCAGGTAGACCACCTGGTACCAGGTCTATGGTGCCACTATCATTCATCTTTGAAGAGGCCCTTACTTCTCTGGCTCTCTGTACTATAACTTGTAATATGAGGGAATTGATGATGTCTACAGTATTTTATAGTGACTCAAATCCATCATCTAATAAAGGTGAAGCTTTCCAAAGTTAGCCAGCTTTCCTCTCTTTTGTAAGGCTGAGTGTTTGACATCTGGGGAACAATAAAGGAAAAAAAACCCTCAAAAATAAGTATTCAATAAATTGAAACTATTTCAGTCAAGTTGTAAGATCCACAGAATCCACCTAGATTCCTTGCTAATGAAGAACATTCAGCATTGAAATACAGAAATGTCCCTGTATTTATTATGGTATATGTATACTCTTTATACATATCTGTTTATGTATAACTGTGTAATTTTGTATATTCTTGTACTTTGTCTTCTATTGTTTCTCCTTTCCCTTATAAAATAAGTATATGTTTGTGGCTATCAATTGCATAATTCTATATTTGTTTTATATTTGAGCATATATTATGTAATCAAGTGATAAATCTTCAATATAAGCAGTGACTGATATGTATGAAAATAAATGCATTTTGTTTTTTTAATACAATGAATACTTTGAAATATCAAGGACACAGAACCAAGTATTTGGATGCAAGTAAACACTATAAGATTTATGGATCAGATAAGATTTATGGGCTTTTGGGACAGTTGCACTGTGTACTTATCTATAAACATCTGTACCTCCAAGGAAGGTTCTGAATGGCCCATACAGATGCCTGCTTCTTCCATCACAAGCATGTTAAGCAAGTTGTTTATAGTTAGGCAAGGCTCAGTTTTGAATCCTGGCAGCCAAGTATGAGTTAGCTTCAGTCACTTGCTTCGTATGTAGGTTGTTATTCACATGACTTCCTAGGGGAACCATTCTGTGTCGAGAATGGGACCCTACGGAAATTATTGAAGGATTTCTAACCTCACGCATCCAATGTCAAGGTCCAATGTGCAACTTCAGTTCATCACTGCTGCTGCTTCATGTGAATGAGTTCATTGAGGTTTTTCATATGGATTTTATAAAGTTTGAGGCTTTTTTCAAAAATCAAGTTTGATTGTAGTGCCTCCTTCAAAAATGAAGGAAGGAAGGAAGGAAGGAAGGAAGGAAGGAAGGAAGGATGGAAGGAAGGAAGGGAAGAAGGAAGGAAGGAAGGGAAGAAGGAAGGAAGGAGGGCAGTAAGTGTATTTTTGGTTTGTTTGGTTGGTTGGTTTCCATAACTGATGTAGTTGAAAGATGTTACACTCCCAGCCTTCAAAATGTTGGCTTATATCAAGCAAACTTCTGCTTAAAGGATAGCCAGCAGTGTTCAGCATTCACTTGTCTATCTTTCCCTCTGTCTTGGAGTCTCAGCTCTCCTTTCTCATTTCTTTTCCTCAGGCATACAAATGCTCTCAGTTCAGCCAGACACCAAGCCGAAAGGTTGTGCTGGCTGCAACCGCAAAATCAAGGACCGCTATCTCCTAAAGGCGCTTGACAAATACTGGCATGAGGACTGCCTGAAGTGCGCCTGCTGTGACTGTCGCTTGGGAGAGGTGGGCTCCACCCTGTACACTAAAGCTAACCTTATCCTTTGTCGCAGAGACTACCTGAGGTAGGAATTATCTTTGCACACCAGTGATGGCTGGATGCCTTTTACAGTACATTTGTAAGTGTATTTTTGGTTTGTTTGTTTGATTTCCATAACCAGTGACTGATGTAGTTGAAAGATGTTACACTCCCAGCCTTCAAAATGTTGGCTTATATCAAGTAAACTTCTGCTTAAAGGATAGCCAGCAAAAAAAAAAAAAAAAAAAAAAAAAATTCAAGTGTTTTAATTTGGCTTGTCCACGTGCGCTGATTGAAAAATCAGTCATTCATTGCTTACATTGAAAATGGCAGCTAATGCCAAGGACATACCTGGATCAAAACAACACCCAGCTTGTTTCTTTCATTAGCACATGAGAGACCAAGTTGGCTGGGTCTCACAGAGAAATGTGTCTGTTGCTTAGCTAAACATTTTCGCTCTGTACTTTTAATAAGCTTAACCTTAGCTGGGCCGATTGTTCAGCTAACTTTCCTGTCTCACATGTGTTAAAGGAAGTCAGTTTAAGATGTCTAACTTGTATTCACTAGAATATTTACTGTAATGTTTTGGAAACTTGTGACTGGGTCTCTCTTCCGAATGATTTTTAAGTGATCGTTTCAATATGGAGCAGCCTCAGATTCTCTTGTGATTTTATGGAGAATGAAAAGTCCAGTTGCTCCCCTCCAAAGCACAAACATCCAAATAGTTTCAAGACGGTGTGGCTGAAGTTAGCTCAGCTCTTAGTCAACACAGAAATGCTGCTGAAGTGATATTATTTTTTTTTCAGGGGACTTTGTGACTTGACTTAGCTGCAAATTACTTATCTTAATAAAGTGGGATCTATTAAATTAGAGAAATGATATATGGCATCATTTGGGTTTTCATATTTGATACAATTAATCATTTTTTTTTCTAGTCTGACATTAAGCTATCTTTTTTGAATCGTTTTCCTTATGACATAAAATTTATCAATTGGTAGTAACTCCCTAACCAACCATCTTGGCCATTCCGGGAGGTAGTTCTTAGGAAATTTGATCCCTCTTTTCTTACTCTGTAATTCAGTTATTTAAAGTCAGATTTTTATCCTAATACATATATGTCTTTTGATTAATGGTAGTTGCATACGGGCGAATCCAGTGTGGTTTATCACATTCAGCTTTCCCCCTTAGCACTGCTCTAGCTCATATCAGCCTCCTGGCTAATTATAAGCACTTGTTACCACCTTCCTGTGCTCCCACAGCTCAGAAGCACACAAGGAACCAACAATGGGAAGTGACTCTCAGGAGCCAGGATTTCCCTCATTATGGTGGCAAAACTAATCAGAGTTAACTTACAACATGAATTCTGTCAGAACTCTGCAGTCTTTGAACTTTTCTTCTTTGAAATAAGAATGTCTCCTGTGCTCATTGTGAAGAGGGCCTCATTTCCAGATAAAACATTTGTGTTTGCTTTTCATGATCGGATGTGTTGCTTTCTAGGTTCACTTTGTCTGTGCTAACTGATACCCACAGCTTTTTGACTCCTTTTGACTTATATTAAGCACAATTTTGGTATTTCAAGTGGATTTAGGTTTGCAGTTGCAAACAAAGAGTTTATACAGTTTGGGCTGGAGTAGGTATTTTAATAAGTTAAAAAGATAATCATTAAGAAAAGTGTAAAGAATGTGGCTTGAACTCTCTGGATATTTCTGAATCAGTTTGCCTGTTTTGTGGGTACAACAATTTTTCATTTTCAGTTTGTTGATACCAGAGAAATAAACCCTAGAATTGTTTTTGTTTTATTCCTCCTTATGATAGCAGATAGGATATGATGTTAACCTAATATCTGACCATCTCAAGTAAGTTTCATCGAATTTATCAAAATATTTTCCATATCTGAAGTCTTCAGCTTTCTCTAAGAAACAAAATGCATGTTACTTCTTTTGATAAAACTTTTAGTTTTTGCTAGGCTTTAATTTTAATGTCAGTTATCTTATTATAAATATATCTAACTCTTTCAAATATGGTACTGAATACCAATATCTTCATTTTTCAAAGAACAATTTCCTCTTAAATTGGTCATGACCACATTAATGACGAGTTGTGAGTTGTTATGTTAACAGCCCAGGAGTTGTTAATATTTCAGACTAAATTGTTAACAACAAGCTTATTCCCTTTTTAAGCTGAAGGTTTGCTGTACATACTATGTCTTGGAAAAATCTCATCAACACCTAAAATGTGTTGAACTGAAATGGAGAACTGGTATGTGCATAAAATACTATGTTATGAGTTATAGAATATGCCACAGATGTGTGTTTTATTGGAAAGCAAAGGTCCTAATGACATTGTAGAGACATGTTTCTAAGAAATCAAAATAATCTTTTCCTACATTTTAAACCAACACATATTGTCAAATTTATTTATACATCAAAGTCTTTGATTTGGATACAGCCATTTTCAAATGTTTATTAGATGCCTACTGTGTAGAAGGTAGAGTTTTGGCCAAAATTAAAAATAAGGGAAGAACATCATTAAGTAATGATGCTTTGGTCTCTAGCCATTGCTTCCAAACTTGTTTGTGGAAATATGCATAAAGCAGTCAATGGATAATTAAGGTTTCAGAATTAAGACTCTAGGGGTATTAAAATAGTTTATTTTATTGTAAGAATATTTATAATGTGATTAGTGAACAAATAGTTTTCTGTGCCTATTTCGCTAAGCCTCAAGAATCATTTTGCTCATTTCCTTCTTTGTTCAGCATATATTCTTTTTATATTTTTCACAGTCAGTATTTAACCACTTAAACATTGTTTCAAAATAGTTGCATTTTTGGACTTTGGGTTTTATATGATTTTGTTGCAGCACCAAACAAGCCACAAATAAGTTACAAATTTGGATTGTCCCTCTGAGTCTCTAAGTACCTATGGGGGGGGGAATGCTAAAGAAAACATTGTCCAGGCTTATAAATTGTTGCTTATGGGTATTATTGTACAGTAGATAATTGACTACAGCTGGAGGAGAAGGAAATATTTTGCCAATTGTATTTAACGGCCTAACTAACTTCCTCCCCTAAAGCAGAAAAACAAACAAACAACAGTTCATTCATGGCTATGAGTTTTAGAAGGCGCGGCTCGTATTCTGTGTGACTGAGATAGTTACCTAATGAAACTAGGCAAGTCCTTCCCTCATAGGAAACTGTATGAATTTAGATAGCAGGATAGTTTCTTAAGGTGTTACTTATTACGATACATATGTCTTTCTTCAAGATAATTTTTTTAATCTTTGTGACACCGTCAGTCCCATTTAAGGAAAAACAAACCACCAGCAATTGATGCAATTTTGGACCCCAAAGTGGGACCGGTCACTTTCCGAAACTGGCCTATCATTCTGGCCTGTCATTTGATCTGTTCTGTAGTTGTGAACATAAGACTTTCATATCCAAGGTGTACCCACTTGGAGGACTATTCTTCCTCCTCTGGAACTTGTTCCATAAAGAAAGAAAAAGAATGATTGGCTTTATAAAACTCTCTGTCCTTTCAGAACAAGGATGTGTAGTCTATCTAGGGTCAGGTAGTTCTGTCTCAAGACCCAGAAATGTATTTGTTAAAAATAAACCCACCATGTGAGTATATTCCTTAAAAGATTTTAAAGGTAACTTTATGACACAACAGACAAAAAGCATCCTTAGACTTTAGAGTTTAAGACTGATAATATCTAAGAATATTCAGTTGTTGAATAAAAATAGCAACATTTAGCAGTCATGTGTAAAAGACTCTGGTTGGTACTGTCACCCCTACTTCATCTTGGAAAATGTGCATAGTCGGTGTATAACCAGAGTTTTAGAATTGAGACTTTGTGTAAACATTAAATACTCAGAAGTGGCAGAAGCATCCCTATTCTTTACTTTTGACCTAGAGGCAAACAAGAATATCGGATCTTACCACTCCACCTTTTGGGCAGTTTTTGCTTTGTGTGTGTGTGTGTGTGTGTGTGTGTGTGTGTGTGTGTGTGTAAGCCTACAGATTCGTATACCGTACTCTAAGCATTAGGTTGGCACAGGCTAGATCTTGTATCTCTTTGAATGGTGTCTTGACAGCAAGCTGATTCAATGCTGTTTGCTCTGGCGTATAAAAGCTACTTATAGTTGTTTCTATATAAGAAGCTGTAAAATGTCTTATCTTAAATTTAATGCAATTTGCTATTTTTATATGTGAGCATGATTTGTTTAAAATGAAACTACTGGGAAAGACTGATGTTTTACGTTCCACCAAAGTTGCCAATTAACTAAAATGATTGAAGCTTGCTCCACTGACTGCAAATTTTATATGCTTTCATATAATAATATAACTCTTAAAGAGAAAATTAAAATAAAATTCCGCACAGAGCATCAATCTAGCTATTACTTTATTTCACCCTGCTCAAACCTGGTACTTCTAAGTTTTATGTAAGATTAAATTTATATTGATGTGTAATTATAACCTTAAATGTAAATAGGAATGTGTTATTAATACTGTCTCATCTGGGCAAGATGAAGCACAGCATCTGCCTTAATGTGAAATAAAGTGTTCATTCTTTTCCACTTCATTTTTGTCTTCTGAAGGCAGAAACATTTGCCCAAGAGAGCACTATATTATTATTTTTAAATAACTGAATTTGAAAATAAGATAAATTTCTATATAGACTGAAATACCTTATACATAAACTTTCCTATGAGCATCATTTGAAGCTTTTGAGCATTTTACTACAGTCCTGATTTTTATAATATATGACTGTCTTAGTTGTTTTTAGTATAATGAAATATTCTGATGCATGAACATACTTGATGCCATGTTCTGTTGAAAAATATTGTTATAACCCCTGAAAATTATTTTACATTATTTAGAGTCTTACAAAGAGTTGTAATTTTTCCATTTTGCTTTTATCATGGGAAAGTATTGTAGAATCCTAGTTTAGATTATATAATATGCATAGAGCAATATAATTTTCATTTGATTCAACACTTTAGAGAAATGTTCCTTGCCTAGGAAAATAATTGGTGGTTCACAGCAGACTTCTTAAGGGGCAAGTATACAAAACTATGCCTGTTAAAAAATATTTCAGATGAAATATCTACTATTTAATATCTACTATATCATTCTTTCAAACTTAAACCAAGTGTATGTTTATAATTGCATAATGATGGTTTGAAGCCATATTAAATGCTTTCTTTTATAAAAAATTCATCTATATGTAGATTTTTTTCCTTTGTAAACTTATCTATAACCTCTTTCTATTTTTAATTCCATAATTGCCCATTTGTAAGGAATGTTTACATAATTTATATAATTAACTCTATTTGGTTTGTGAATTTTTGTTTTGACTTGTTTTATATATTTTAGCAATTTTCATTGAATATGCATCAAAAATACCCCACACTATCTATCTGTGTTTCTTTAATCATTTTATAATGCACAGAATACTTCAATAAGAGTTTTCTATGGAAGTTAGACATTCCTGACTTAGCAAAATTTTAAAAAAATAATCTGTTTCTACAAATAAATTTAGGATTAAAGGCATCTAGAAGAACTACATTTGAGAATTGCTAAAATGCTTATTTTGCACTTTATAAATATGCGGAATTCTGGGAAAGAATATCTAATTTTGGCTGCTGTTAGAAAATACCAAAGTAAGCCAGCACTCATTTATACACTCACCATTAGCTTCCATTAAGTGACTAATAATACATCTTAATGCTGTGTTTGGACTGCATAAACATAATTTATTAAGGAATCTCATTTTGAAAATATGCTGAAAGTAGTAAATTCGTAAATGGTTTTGATGAATATTTACATTATAAAAATGTATTATGTGGTTCAGTTTCCTGCCTCCCATAAACATTACAGATCCTAAAAATAAGGATTTTTAAAAATAAGGATCACCTAAATGATCATGGTATTTTCCTTCATCACTCTGTAACCTTTCCAAGCCCTCTTTTGGTGTTCTGTTTGAAAACATTTACCCTTTCCTTCACAGGCAGTGGCAGTTTCACCTCAGCCACCGGCCCTACCCAGCGAGCTGACATGTCTCACGTTTACCAGCCAATGTTAAAGCATATATACATATAAGCATAAAAATCTGATGAGATCTTAAAAAGAAGGGAAGTAGAAATAAAGAGAGCAATATCTTATTCTCTTGCTTTTTTTTTTTTTTTTTTTTTGGTGCGTATGCTATCTATGTTTCCCTTAGAAGTCACTCACCTCTCTTCTTGCCTCTTCAATTTCATGGTGTGTTGAGCTTTGAAACCAGTTAAGTGCCGACAGACACTTGATGCCAACTAATTTCCTCCTGTTGTAAGCCCCAGCACTGATATGTTGTTACATGCTACATCTTTGCTAGTCTAAGGTGAAAGACAAATTTTATAATAGTGGGTTTATTCCGATTTGATGCATTTGATGTTTATCCTCTGATATCGTTTTCACCGGTTCCTCTGACATTTGAGCCTGTCTTCTCTAGTTAGAGCTGTGAGATGCAAGCCCAATTTATCTGAAAACTAACTATGCATTTCCTCTGTCAAGGTATTTATGCCAAATTCATTTTTGAGGGAGGGTGACACTGTGAAACATGTACCATATATGTGGATTTCTTGCTAGTTTAAACAATTTATTTTTACTTATATTTCCCATCTTATTATTGATGGCAAGGGATAATTTTGCTTTAAAGGAATTAAAATTTTAGCCTATCCTTTTCATTATTTTAACCAAACATACAAACTATATTCACGGATCCCCCACATCAATAACACGTACACATACCTGGGCCACTTTGGTTTCTATTTTATGTCATAAAAAGCTAACAGCATAGAGAAATTCAGAGAGATTTAGAACTATTAAAATCTTTCTGAGACCTTAAGTTTTGATGAACATAAAATAGATCTAGCTGTAGGCTTTACAAGTTTCAAATGAAATCACGCTTGAGATAAATAACCATCCTGGACTAGCAGGATCCTTGATTTGAAGTTGTAAAATTAACATTAAGCTTTGCGTATTAAGTTTGACACTAATCAGCATGTGTTGTTATGATTCAATTTAATATTAAAAACTCTCCAACTGGGCTACTGGGAAAATAAAAGACTCTTAGGAATTGAAGGATTATTTGCAGAGGAGTGCACTAAAGCCATATTTAAGTGAAATTGTTATTACTGGTGCAATACAGTGGTGTCCACATTAAGCCCATCCTATTAATAAAACAGAAGATAAGTTATAGAAAACATAAATATCAAATATGAGTAGGAGAAGCAAGGAGCATGGGACTTTATAAAGTGTGTTAATATTAACATTTAATATTAATCTAAATACCACAGAGAAAAACTAAATCCACCCCTCTCATTAGTGACACAGTCTCTCAAAGAGCAACATGAAGGCGGAAGCTGCCTCCAGACATTCTAGGGATCCCCAGTTTCGAGAACTTTCAGAACAATGCCGTGGTTTTTAATAACAGTTTGAGATAGGTATTGTTCAAGTGTGCATATGTAGTCAGTCACCTGTTTTTCAAGTCGGTTTTCGATTTGTTTTATTTTAAAAATATTTTTACCTGTGGCAAGATAGCACATGCCTGTAAATCCAGCACTTGTAGTTTGGGGTAGAAGAGTCAACAGTTGGAGCACATATTTTACTACAAGAAACTTGTCTGAAAATAAAATAAAATAAAATATTTGAAATTTCTTAAGTAACATCCTTTGATAAAATGCTCAGATATCATAAAAACTATTTTAAACAATTTTAGAATTCTTTATGATCCCTATTGTAATACTTTTTTGCATCTATAAATTACGCAATAAAAGTCCATTCTCACTGATTATGCTATATGAAGACAGAGTTAGAGGAGTGGATTGTTTCCTATTCCTTACTTGGATGGGTAGGAAAAGAAAGAAAGTAAAGAGAGCTATCATACCTTCTAACAGTAAGAATGAACATGGATAGCTATGAGCAGGTGTACTCAAACTGTAAAAGTGACAGGTTCAATTATATTTTGAGCCTAATTTTAAAACACAGAAGGAATGCACATGCATTTATTTATACTTTCAGAATTACAAACTAATAACTTGAGTATCAATATTTTATCATTATAAATAATATATGGAAAATGTAATATTCCTACTTGATTGTATATGACACATCAATACTAAAATATAGTTATTGATATTTCACTATGTGATCAATCAGGTATTCAGTCTGAGAAATCTGGGAAGAACTTACCATTTAATTCTTTTCTACAGCTGATAAGTATAGGTACCATTCTTGCTAAATAACTAGGTAAAATATGCAATTTTTAACTTCATTTATGGCCTTCAAAATCAGTGTACAAAATGAGATATGTATATATAAAGGTTAAGCTATAGCTGGGTAGTAGAGTATTTGCCTAGTATAAACAGGGCCCTGATTTTAACCCCCACCATTTAAAAATAAATGTAGGAAAGACAAACATTAGAAGAAAAATCTTAAGAACAAATATAGACTTTTAAAACATACTTTTTCTAAGTTAGAAATCTCTAGAAAAGCTGAGCTTCATAACTGTGCTTTTAGATTTAGAATAAGTATAAAACTGTGTTCGAACCAGTGTTTCTCTCTGCCCAGATATTGGCAGGCTATTAATGGCATTACAACTGGCTTCTTGGAAAACACTTAGCATTCTTGTCCTCCCTTTCTCATCCAATAAATATAATTATTCTAGGGAAACAAGACCCTGAGATATAGTGCTGAATAAGACTAAAAAATAATTCTTGCCCTTACTGAAGTTTATTTATTCTAATTAGATAGAGTACATAAGCATCAAAACAAGAGTAGTTTATATAGGTATTAATAACTACAGGGGAAATGAAACAGTGCAGGGAGCATACAGTGTGTGTGTGTGTGTGTGTGTGTGTGTGTGTGTGTGTGTGTGTGTGTGTGT
>CAJQZJ010031925.1:4053377-4078364 GCA_907164525.1 Lophiomys imhausi | reverse complement strand
TGTGTGTGTGTGTGTGTGTGTGTGTGTGTGTGTGTGTGTGTGTGTGTATACACTTGTGAATACATGGGATGTAATAGAGAGAGATGGAGAAGAAGATGGAGAGGAAGAGGAGATAAAAGATATGGAGAATTGAGAATTGACCTCCTTAGGTGACACATAGAAATGGCCTCATTGAGAAAGTGTCTTCAGTTACAGACCTGAAGGAGATGGCAGAGCTAATGAGGGCTCGTATGTGACGCCCATGAGTCAGGATAAAGATCCTGGGATGCAAACACTTCTGAGAACTTTGAGGAGCATCAAATATGCTTCTGTGGGTGCAGCAAGATCAAGAGGCCCAGAGGTAAAAGGTTTTCAGGATGTGGCCCCTGCTGCCCTGTCAAGGTTACCCCACGTATTCACCCGTACAAGTCTGGGTGTCCTCTAGGGATGTTGTATGCTCTGAGCAGTTCTCATTAATGCCATTTGGGATTATTAAGTTTGTGTACTGAATTACACAGGAAATTTTGTCATTCTCACTTACTGGTAATTTTCCTTTAGGTGTCTTTTTCTTTGGACATACTAACAAATCTTGAGAGTTAAGTAGTAGCTATGAAATATGTTCTAAAATTGAGGAGGATGTGATGATATTACCATCTGTTAGTAATCCATAGGTTATTGTATTGTAGATGTTTGATTTTAAATCGAAACTTGCACACGTATGTTGATATGGTTGGAAGGCAATTTGAACTCCACACAGTATTCCAACGCTAAGTCTAAGGAGATGCCTGCTGCAGTGAGGTGGGACTGTAAACCACAGTGCTAAATCAGAAAATCAACCCCTGCCAGCAGATGAACTCTCAGCAGATCATAGCTGAGCTGAGATCTTTTGGAATACTCAGGCAATAAAAATTACAGAGATGGAAGTTTTTCAAATGTTGTCAGTTTTCAACTTTTGAAGTCAGGTATACTGAGTTTGATGTGGTTTTCTCTGTGTTTCTAAAAGATAAGAAAAGCCTGGGCCTAATATATCACTTAGTGGTGATGTACTTATAAGGTGAAGGTACAGGGCTTTAGCTACAGTTGCACGCGCGCACACACACACACACACACACACACACAAAGAGAAAAAATAAAATGTAAAAATTAAGTCTACACTTAGGGAATTAAATTGTTTTTAGAGAAAAGAAAATCACTTATCTTGACAGATCTGTTCTAACTGGCATATAGAGAATTAAGCCAGCCTTTAGGAAAGAGGCATTACTGGAAAACACCCAGTAAATGAGAGGAACAAGAGGCAAGTGTTGTCCACAATAAATTTGTTTCTCACCCCAAACCTAAACCTAGTTCTCCTGTGCTAAGTTCACACCAGGAAGAGATAAGCATTATTTTTTAATTAAAATATTAATATTTGTTCCTCTTTTCAAGTTAAAAAATATTACTTTGTGTGGCATTTGCCCATGTGTGCCTGATGCCTGCTGAAGTCAGAAAGGGTGTGTTGGATCTCCCTGAAAATGGGGTAGATGGTTGTGAGCCATCATGTGGGGTCTGGGAATAGAACCCAGGACCTCTGGAAGAGCAGCCAGTGCTCTTAACCACTGAACCACCTCTCCTGTACCCATTCCTATTTTTTTGAGTATATGAATAAACTTTAATTTACTTTCTGGCACTTAAAGAAGTAAATTCAACCCAATACAAGTTGAAGTATTTGTAACTACTTATAAATCTAGATGTTCTTGGGTTCTATCACCACAAACACTCTCTAAGAACCTGGGCTAGTGTACCTTGAATTTCACAGGAAGATGCTGATCGGGACCTGAAACAGCAGCCCCTATATTTCACATCCACACACAAAAATGGTAATATATACTGTTCACAAAGCTAGTGTTGGCCAAGAGCTATGTAAGAATTAATCATTACTGTCATCCTGAGTCCCAGGTACTTTTTCTGTGCAGCTTCCAGTTGTCCCAGTAGCTGGTTCACGTGATATCCATGCCATTTCTGCAGGTTGAGTTGACAGTCCTAATCATTTCAATTACTTTCTTCTAAAGTGGACAGAGTTTAGTTTGACTTTAAGCAATGGCTGCTTTATCTTGACCCCACCGTTTGTTGATTGCTTAAATAAACTTGTCAGATGTCGTTATTAAACAAAGACCAGTTTTGAGAAGATCTGTTGTTCCTTTGACTAAACGTGTTAAATAAAACGTCTGTGCTTTTCATCAGCAGTGGACATCTGCAGAGATCTGCAACAATTAACTCTAGAGAGATTTTAAGTTAACTCTTTTTAAACGTTTTTAGTTCAGAAATTTATCTCCTGGTAATAACCAGAGTCTTTGGTTTTCACCACTTGGGTATAGTGTGGGGTTTTTAATCTTCTTTTTTTTTTAATTTCTTTTTGTTATATTTGTTTGCTGTTTGTTTATTTAGCCAAGGTCTCACGTATCCCAGGCTGCTCTCAAAGTTGCTTTGTAACCCAGGATGAATTTGAAATTCTTATCCTCTTGCCTACACCTTCCTAGTTCTGGGTGGTAGGCTTGTGCCATCACGCCTGGTTAACAGAATGTTGCAGATCAAATCCAAAGCTTCGTGCTGCCAGACAAGAGGTCTACTGACTAACCAGCTCGACTGCTAACACATATCCTTGCTGGTTTCTTTTTTGAGAAAGGATCCCACTCCGGACCCCAGCCTAGCCTACAACTCACTCTATAAGAAAAGGCTTCCAACTTACCACTCCCTCTCCTCCTGCCTCAGCCTTTCGGTTCCTGAATTCTGGAATGAAGAGAGTGAGCCACTCCACCAGGCTTAACATCTCATAATTTTCACCACTTTGCTGCACATCATTCATCACCCTCCTACATTAGCTGTTCCCACCACCACCAACATTAACAGTCGAATAGCCAGATGTTCCTGTTATAACCAAGTCATGTGGTATTTTTCTGTGAATATCAATTTATTTTTAAAAAAGACACACAAATGCTTGCCACCCAAACAGCTTGTCCACTAGGCAAGATTAGGTCTAATCTCCAAGTTTCAGAGATATTTGAGAAGCAGAATGGTGAACAGCAGAGATTTGAAATTTGCCCCATATCAATACATCCCAACTGTGTGCTTCTTTGTGAGTTATTTAAGCCCTTGGGCCTCTATGTACTTACTGACAAGCAGTGGTTATATGTTTGTTTTTTTTTTTTAATGGATTTGTTGGGGGATGGCCCTGGGAAGGAGCTAAACACACAAACTGGCAGTTCACTGGCAGCTTCTGTTGCTATGAAGGAAGAACGTCACTGAGTTATGAAGATGAGGGTGTGAGAAAATTAAACATAAAAAGAACATTAAAGAAACAGATTAAGATGAGGCTTAAGAGTGATTAATAATCACGAATATGAAAAGCTGCTACTGTAATAAGATCTTTTGCCAGCTTTTCATTTACAAAGAAGATGGATGAAGAAATAGCTAAATATCGTGTGCACTTGAGGCCACATTAAAAAAAAAAAAACCCTAACAGTGGAGATTATTATTAGGGCCAATTTGGCTCTTTAGGGGAATTAGTGAAAATTGGATTTCCTCTGTAACTGAATTGACAGCTTTCTTGGATATCTTATTTGCCCTTGATCAACCCCTTTTTAGCATGTGAAAATCCACAACCTTGTAAAACATTCTATGTAATGTCCCCTAGGACAGATTTATAAATTTTAGGTATTCTTAATAAGTGTTGATTTTTCTTTCATTTTCTTGAATGACAAGGATGTAAGGGTGTCAGTATCTTTGTATTGAGTCTTTTATTTTTCACAATGCTCTCTAAACATTTTGGTGGTGTTCTTTAAAAGAGTTAAGTATGCACCTTCAACTTATCTACATTTCTTAATCTTGGTGGAGCTGGAGAGGTGGCTCAGTGGCTAAGAACACTTGCTGTTCTTGCAGAAGATCAGAGTTCAGTTCCCAGCATCTGTATTGTAAGGCTCACAACTGCCTGAGGCTCTCACTCTGTAGGATCTGTTGCTCTCTCCTCTCCAACCTCCATGGCAATGCACTGTGACCACACAATTAATCTTAATAAAATCTTAAAATGTGGTTCACTGTAAATTCTCAATTGTGTAATTTTAAATTATGCAAGTGATATTGAAGTGAGAAAAAACAGGAATTAAAATAGCAATATTTTGAAGAGATCCCTGGGAATTTCATACCCCCAGTTTTGAGTCAGCTCTGTATGAGTAGCTCTTAATGCTTGACTGAAAGTTGCTTGGTAATGACACTTTGTGATGGAAGCAGTCGTATATGAGTGCTTGGGAAGGCAGTTACAAAGGAAACCTGTGGTAGCTCTTTGAAAGTGGGAGGCTTCCTGAGTGTGAGCTAGCAGGTCTTGTGGTCATTTAATATTAAATCAAGCCTCTCTTTCCTGAGTGCTGTGGTGATTCTGTAGCTGTACCATACCCACTGGCAATGCTAATACAAGGCAGGGTTCCTCTCCCTCCCCTGCAAACCCCCCTTCAGGACACAGTGAGATTTGAGACAGATAAATGCTGAAAGAACCCTGTGTACCAAAGCAATGTTTATTGCATGTAATACATATCATTGTTTGTCTCCTGTAGTGAAAAATACTTGTGTCGTGCTGTTAAAATGCACTCCTGACAGACCAGTGCTTGCTATTATAGGGTCCATTGCTTTAAAAAAAAAAATGAAACTCTGACAGAAATACAATTTAAGAAAATTTAACACCAAGGGTAGTCAACCATGTAGGCTACTATTAAGGGGGCAAAACTCAAAGCCAGGGGTTTATTTTTAAAAGAGTCACAGTTTATTTGCTAGTAGTAGGCAAAGTTGAAAGAAAAAAAAATCGAACTTGAGTTCCTGCTCTCTAGTCTGTAGAAAATTAATGAAAGCAACAGTTCAATGAGATTTTATTGCAGAAATGTTTAAGTGAAACATTTCGAGAATGCTTGGGAATTTTTAAACAGTTACTTACCACTTAGAAAGCTATAAGACTGTCTTGCGTAACAAATTGTTAGCATTGGATCCTAGGCACACCCTGTGATTTTCTTAAAGTGGGTAGTCGGAGCTGGTTAAGCAGACTCACTTTGCTCAGTGTTTGTGTGTGTAGGTTATAAATACCTTTGAGATTGACAGCCCGGCTGTACACACAGCTACTACAATTTAAGATGTAAGCTACTGTCCTAGCATCCTCGTGGTACTAGGGCAGTTGAATTACACCAGAGAGAAAACAAGACTTTAGAGAAGAAAGTCATCAAAGACGAGATGCAAGGAGCTATGTTGGCTATTTGGAGGAGGACAGAGTGTTCTAATGAATACACTGCTGCTGAAGGATGGATGATACAGCCTGCGTTCTTAAGCCACCACACAATTCTATTATTGGAGGCGAGCACGAATTTAGATGAGATGCATTATCTAATTTTACCATTTATGAATAAATCTGTCACCCAGTAATATTTGAAGCCAACTGTGCATGGATTATGTTTTTCTTTGTGAAAAAGGCTACAAAAATATGTGATTGCAGGAGACACAAGGGGCTAACCTCAGGTACCAAAGCAGCTGAAAGAAGCAGTATCCACTCCTGTGTCTGTGTGTACCTGTGTAGGTCTCCGTGTGTGCACATGCTTGTGTGTGTGTGTGTGTGTGTGCGCAAGGGTATGTATCCACACCTAAGCAAGTGGCAGCCAGAGGATTTTGTTGAATCTCTTCTTCGTTCACTCTTGCTTACTTTATTTTTTTGAGGCAAGATCGCTCTCTATATAAGCTTAAAGCACAGTAATTGGATAAAGCAGATAGTCCCTGCCTCGCAGTGCCTGGACTTCAGGCTGTAACAGGTCCATGTTTTTTACATGGGCACTGGGGATCCAAAATCCAGGTTCTCTTGTTCTCTTTAGCCCCAGAGCCATAACCTCAGTCCTGTGTAATAATGTAAGCTTCAATTTGCCTGTGCCAAGAGTTTTCCACTCAGTGTGCTGGAGCCGATGATGGAGTTACCCTAGGAAAGAAAAGCTCCTGGTGGTCCAGCCTCCTTCCTGTTCCACTCCCCGTTTGCGCATGTGATTTAGCTATAACTCTTCAGTCCACATGGTGTCTTTGTCATGTGATGGCTTCCGGTACTTTGTTCTCAGTGGAGATTACAGCTTCAACTACCCCCTTTCCATTCTAGATTTCACGAAAGTCAATCAAAAGAAACAATTATGGTAGGTCATCTGAAAATTTGAATATTAAACTATTCCTTCTGATAGTAATAAATATCCTGAGTTTAGAGTGTTCTAGAGAGCTGTTTCTTACCTTGACCTCTGTTGTTTTGGTCTTCCATGGCTTTTCCACAGACTTTTATATCAGGATTTTACCACTAGCCTATGCTATAGAATACTTTAACAAATATCTCCAAAACTCTAATGTCTAAGGATTGCTATTGTAGAAACTTAAAAATTATTTATATCTTAGTGTGTGAATATGTGTGTAAGTGTTTATATGTGTGTAGGTTTTCATCCATGTGCGCACTTGAGTGTCTGGAGACTAGAGCACAGCATCAAGTGTCTCCTTTACTCTTCAGTGTAAAGAAGCCAGTGCTGACCAACTGAGCTATTGGGGTATCCTCCTAGCTCTGAGATTACAGATGCCCACAGCCACACTGCTGTCAGATCCACATGCTAACATGGCAAATACTAAGTCAATCTAGTCATTGCTCCAGTCCTGCTGTAGACATTGTTCATCATATCACACAATATCCTACAACATCGGTGGTGACAATTCTGCCAAATCTAAGTATCAAAATAAGTTTCTGGGTTTGTCAATGATTACATGACGTTTTGCATTTAGGCATTGTCATAAGTTTGTTAGCACTTCCTTCTTTGTCTTCCAGGAAGCTCAGGTCAAATTACCTTCTGTCACCAATTCAGAAATGATAGTTTTTATATTCTTTAGTTTCATTTTCTCTTAACACACGTGTGTGTTTATGATTATTATATATTATATATATTATATATACCATATATATCACTATATATATATTCCGAATTGTGATATATAGAGGTATTTATATTCTTTGAGTTTTATTTCTGAGATCATTCAAATGAACTCATTTAAATATGGGGATGGGTGAACTACAATGAGAAGAAGTAGAGTTTAGGGCACAGAGCATGACTCATGGTGGAAATACAGATGGCTGAGTGAGAAGAATTTAAGGACAAAAAGAATGTAAGAAAAGGAATCCCCCAAATGTTACACATGAAACAAAATACAGGTGAAAGTGAAGGGTATTTGGAAACATTTGAACTCACCATGCACAGTATAAGACCAGAGTACATACAACTTTTTGAGTTTGTTAAAGTTTACAGACATATGATCAATTTATCGTGAAGTTAATTCATCCTAAAAAGCAACATATACACGTGACACTGAAACCTAAAGGTAGCAATCAGTAACATGCTTTCTATAATGATTCTTTAATGTAAGTTAAAATGAATTATTTAACTCACAGAGGGCTGAGTCAGGGAATGCTTAGAAATGTCTTTAGGTGCAAGAGGACAATCTCAAACATAAAATATATGGGGTTCAGGGATCTCTCATACCTCCCTAGAAAGGCAGCCGTGACTCAAATCTATCAGACTGTGTTACTGTGGGCCTAATGTTGTTCCTGTCTGGATTGAACCGTGTTTCTTCTTGTAAGTCTATAAGGGATATCTCTTAAAATTAAGATGATAAAGATGGCAGTGCATGGATACCTTCCAGGTAACCACTTGGCTAGAATCCTAATTCTACTTTCAATACTGTCTATACTTTGAAAAATCTGTACAACGGGCTGGTGTTTGAAAATGCTTGTACCTGAATATTTGAAAAGGAGATCGCCACCCCTCATAAGCATGCATCATTGCTTCTTCTGCTTCTGTGTCTTCTCAGAATCTAATGAAACAGGGAGTTCTGGCTCTGCTCCCAGAACTGATACCCAGGCAGCTCCTTCCAAGGCAAAAGGTTTCCTTGCCTCTTCCCATGCTTGTGGTAGGTAGGACAGTTGACCTGGACTTAAGGAAGATAGTCTCAGTGTTCCTCATTAGATCAAATGTAAAACATATGAAGTCATGCTGATCTCAGCAGACCTCTCTATCCTAAACTCACCAGTCACTGTGTGTTCCTGATTGCTTTTCTGTTGCTGTGACTAAAAGCAACTTGGGGGAGAAAGGGTTTATTTCAGCTTCTGGCTCACCATCCATCCTGAAAGGAAGTAAGGGCAGGAGCTAAAGCAGGAACCTGGAGGCAGGAGGCAAAGCACAGATCATGAAGGAGTGGTGCTTACGTTTGCTCTTTATGGCTCACTCTGCTTGGTTGTTTATATAACCCAGAGCCAAGTAAGTGCCCATGGCTGACACTATCCATCATACGCTAGGCCCTCATACATCAATCACTAATCGAGAAAATGCTTCACAGAATTGCCTACAGGCTAATCTGATAGAAATGTTTTTGTTTTGTTTTGTTTTTGGTTTGGTTTGTTTGTTTGTTTTTTTCAGGTGAGGATATCAGATGACCCTAGCTTGTGTCAGATTGATGAAAATTTAACCAGCAAGAAAACATGGCCAAAGCTTGGTAGTAACCACATTGTACCTACAGCTTTTGGCACTTGGGATGCTAGGGTGGATGGTTTTGAGTTGAAGCCAGCTTGTGAGGTGTAGTAATACCTGCTTTAAATGAATGGGTTGGGGGGGGGGAAGAAAATCTGATGAAAGAGAGGAGAGAAAATGAAGAAAGGGAGGGGGAGAAAGAGAGAGAGAGGAGAGAGGACATCATTACCTCTCTGCCAACCAAGGTGAACTCTAAACATATTTTGTTTTATTTCCTTCTTTGTAACAAGTGGCTTTTATTATTATTATTTTTATATTATTCACTCTAATTATATTTACTACATTTAATATCTCTACTTTGCTTCCACCCATTGTTCCTCCCAATCCCCCAACACTATGCAGGAGAGAAAGGAAGGTTAAAAGTGAAATAGCACATAGTTCTCTTTAAGCTATTTCCTGCTGATTAGGGTCATTGGGTTCTTTGGGAGTAATACCATTTTCAGTAAAAGTCCAGCAAACCAGTAAACAGCAGCAGGAAGAACAAGCAATGGTTTGGGGCAGCACCAGCAGCCCGGAGAGCAGCAACCTCTTTCTTCTTTGTAGCCCTTTCTCCTCTTTGTTTCCCCTTTTCTCCTACTTCTTTGTAGAGTCCCATTTCTCCTACTTCTTTGTAGAGCCCCCTTCTTGGGGCTCTGGCTTTTTATCCCCTTCTCAAGGCCTCAGAGTAGAAGTTGCTCAGCTGGTTAAGCCACGCCCCTGTTAGTGCATGAGACAGTTAATACTTTACACTTGTGTCTTAAGCAGCCTCACATCTGGGATTAAATAAAAACATTCTCATAATTGGTTTTAATAAACACATACTACACTTTCTTCTATCTGTATATTGGCCTATTGGTACTTACACACTTTCCCAGTAATGTTTTGTCTTCCAGGTCCTTGTCAGGGACCTTCTTGCATCCACAATCTTTGGTAAGGTACTTAAAAAAAAATCAAAATATCACCTTAATTGAGGTTCAACCATTGCTTCAACTGTAACTTGGCTCTAATTGAAGAGAGTGAGTTTTTTTTTCAGCTGTCAGCAGAGGCAAGCCACCATGACTCTTTTATATCCCCATATTCTGCAAGCCAAGAGGAACCAAATATAAAGACATCTTCACTGACTAGTAAAAAGAAAAACAAAATCTTGCTGCAACAAAACTCATCCATTCTCATATACCTCACTTTATACACTTTCTCACCACTGTATTTTCCTTCCTGTCATGATTCTGGAAATTTTAATCAATACAGTCCACACAACTGAAACCAGCCCTAGTTTATTGTATGTCTTTGGTGTCCTGAATATCAGCTCTTCGTCTAAGGATCATATACACTGTCATCTTGTCCTTGCATAAAATATTTCATCTCAGAAATCTATATTCTACATTAGCATCCCATCTTACTTGTCTTTTAGTCTATCCTTGGCTTCAACACTGAACTTCCCTGCAATATATTTCCTTTCTTCAATTTAGTCAAATATTTCAGTTCCTGGTCTTTCCTGCCCAATAGAAACCCAACTGTTGATCATGTTGGTCTCTGACTTCCAACCTCATTTTTTGGTATCGTGTCTGTCTTCTGATGAAGAGCTCACTGAAGATGCAGTGTGTGAGCACAGATGTAACAGCCCCTTTGTCTGCTTTTAATCTGTGTCTAAGCACTGCTAAAATCCACTCAAGAATATGTAGACTGACATTTGCTAATTTTTTGTCAGGTCTTGCACACACCCCTTCCTCCTGCCACCATTTATATTTCATCTCCTTTCATGCATCAACAACTACCTTTATCACATTCATCCAGATGGTGAACAACATAAATTCCATCAAACCCAGTCCTGTATCCTTGGTTTCATTTCCTTCTGCATTATGGGTCTTAAATTTAGAAGGTATCTTTTCTTTTCATCTCTTCATATCTTCCTTCCTCAGATCTCAACACTCAGTGTGTGAATAGAGACAAGATTTTTCCATTCTATAAGGTTAGCTTTTCATTCTTTCAAATATGTGCTGATATCATCAAAATCCTTCATTGTCTGAGATCCTTGTTTTTAAAGATTTATTTATTTTATTATTTTTTGTGTATGAACATTTGCCTTCATGAATATTTGTGCACCACATGCGTGCTCTGTGCCCACAGAAGTCAGGACCCCCAGGACTATAGGGATGGATGGTTGTGAACTGCCACATGGGTGCTGGGAATCAAACCTGAGTCGTCTTCAAGACAAGTGAGTGCTCTTGACCACGGAGCCAGCTCTCCAGTCGCAGTATTCTTTTCTTAAAGAGCACATTGCACTCCTGTCACCTGTACTTCCCCACACTTTGGTGGCTTGTGCCACCTGCCCATGCTGCTGACCCTGAACCCAAAGGGCATTTTCTTAGAAATCACCTCATCATTTTTTTTTTAATCTTACCATAGTGTTGACTTTTCCTTTGTAAAAGCTTTCTACTCTCTAAGATTCTACAATCCTACCCAATTTTGATGGATTCCGAGTGGCTCATACCCATCAAATCCTTGGAGAGAATGATGGTGCCGTGGTAACCCTGGTCTTATTGAAATGTCACTATCTCTTCTACTGTTGCTGTGACTCCGACTTAGCCACACAGTTACTGGGATTAGAGGCACACCCAACCACTCCCAGTCCTCCTTGTGTTTTGGTAGCTTTTAACCCTCTACCTGCACCGTTACTCTCTTCCACTGTCACCAAAGAAACATTTCACCCCCCCTTTTTTTTTGACAATGGAAGTATACTATTTTATAATTCTGCAGACCAGAAAAATACAAACCAGTGTCAGGAGAGCTCTTGTCTTTTCCAGTTTCTAGAAACCACTCTTATTCATCAGCTCAGGGTCTCTATCTCCATCCTCAATTTTTTTTGTGTGTATGAAGGTCCTTTTAATTAATTAGGTTTATTTTTTGACAACTTCATACATGTATATAGTGTACTGTGACTACTCTTACCTCCTATTGTTTCTTTAATCTCTTCTTCTCATTCTCATCAATCCCATTCCTATCTATAAGTCTCTTTGCCACATTCATATCTTTTTTTGTTTATTCACTACTTCAACCCACATCTCTATCACAGTGCCCCCCCTCCACCCCTCCCAGGCCCACCCTCCCAACCTCCAATCCCACTCCTCCATAGTGGGTATCCCCACACATCAGTCCCCCACCCCAGTTCAGCAGTCACACGAGGGCCAAGAGCCTCCTCATGTACTGGGGACCTGGTCACCCTTCTTGTGGCATCAGCAATTGAGTGCTGACAGATACCTCAGATGTAAAGCTGAACTCATGCAAAACTTTTGTGTAATAATGGATAATTGATACTTGCATATATGTCTTCAATAACTAACATGATTTTTCTGATACAATTTTGAAACATGAGGAGCTTATGGTCAGACAACGTGTGCCAAGATCAAATTGCAATGGATCTGTACCATAGATACAACTATATTTAACAGACTGGAGGAGAACATAGCAAACTAATCTACAATGTCCATTGAACATGGCTAATAATGTATACTTCTTTTGATAACAGATTTAGAATCAGTAAAACAAAAATGTTAATAATTATCAATTATAGATGATCAATGATGTATTTTTCTATTATCAAATTTAGTAGCAAGCTTGTTTTTATTACAAAAGAAATACATACATAGTATGAAAAACTTAAGCTAAGGATATAAGCAATGTAAAGAAAACCTACAGGAGCCTACTGATGATTAATTTCCTAGCATCCAAATCTTTTTAAATTTGTTTTTATATATCTCCAACTGAGGTGGTGTCTTTTGCTACTTTTTATAACCTATATTGTCAGTTTATTATGTGGAACATGGTGACAAATTATCACTTAATCTATCATCTGATCCTTATTTAAATTTCTTCATTTGCCCCTCCCCTAAATGCCCTTCAAATCTAGTGTCCCAACTCAGGATCTCAAGATTTCATATTCATATTACCATTGTTATGTTTATCATGTCTCCTAATCTTGACCATTTCCAATTTTTATGGCATTTTTATTAAAGAGATAATAGGACTTGACATATAGAATGGTCTCCTTTCTATGAGATGGGGTCATCCTTGTGGGATCAGTGATCTCCTTCTCTTACCCCTAATAATTGTATGCAAATAGAATTTGCACCAAAAAAAAATTAGTAATATTCAAGGGTGTTTTCTTTTCTATAATGCATGATTAGCAACATATTCTTCACATTGCATGTGTTAGAAAGCATGTAGTGCATGTTATGCCATTGCTACCTGGTGACAGAGAGCAAGCTTATCCTGCTTTTCACAGCTAACATTTCTCCTTGTAACCAGTTGTTTTGCCTTGTCATTTGCAGAACAATGCCTACCTCTCTACTGATCTTTTTAAAAGTTTATTTGTAGTGTGTGTGTGTTTATGCCTCCATGAATGAATGTGCACCATGTATATGCAAATGCCTGCAGAGGCCAAAAGAGGTCAGTGGATACCTGGATGTGTAGTTTTAGTCAGTTATGAGCCACTCCATAATATGGGTGTAAGGAACTGAATCCTGGTCCTCCACAAAAACAGTAAGTGTTTTCAATTGCTCATCCATTTTTCTTGCCCCAGACCACTCATTTTTGAGGCCTAAATAAATGTTAATTGAGAAAATGGGAACTGTCCAGGCAGCCACTGGTATGTCATTTCTTAGTTTTGGAAGCTGCAGGCCCTGCACTTCCTATATAATCAGATATATTTATCCCTCTCAGGTCTCTGAGGTGGTTGAAGAATAGATAGCTAGAGTCTCATAGTTAAATTTTGAGTTGTTTAGGAATCAAGAGGGTATTCTGGATCTAAGAAGATATTTTTAAAATTATGAGGCAAGTTAGTATGAAAGCTGAGTTAGATATAGAACTTTAAATTCATGGAGATGGTTTGATAGTAGAATGTTAAATTCAGGTGCCAAATACATATGGACTGGACATTGGGAATGTATGCTAAGCCATATAACTCTTATAATTGTGGCCTATTTATTTCTGTTGTTTTGTATTGTATTTATAGTTATAAGAAAAAGAACCATTTTTTTGGACTGAAAGGGAGAGCTGTTGGGGGGAAAAAAGAAATACCTTAAACTAAAAAAAAAAAAAAAGAAGAGAAGAGGATGGGGGGGTTGAGGGGGAGGAGGGTGGAAGGGTGGGACTGAAGGGGGGAGTAGGGAGGGGATTGTGATTGAGATGTAACTTGAAGAAATAAAAAATAAATTATTAAAAAAAGAAGCACAATGGCTAAAAGAAAGAGAATTCAGCAAAAAAAAAAAAAAGAAAATTATCCTACCATTCTGTCACACCTGGGTTTACTGGCTGATATATTTTCTCTGATATATCTTTGATAGATTAGATTATATATTCTATATAGATTAAATTAAATGAAATATCTGTGATATTTTCTGTGATGCCTTTTCACTCAGCAACTGAAATTTCTCAGTTGCCCTGAAATACAATTCCTGTTGGTAAAGCAAGAAAATAATTTACTGGCTTCATACTGAGTGCCTTGTAAGGTATGTGGAGTGGAGAGAGGAGGAGGGAAGCAGCCTTGGCATCTCCCCACTGAGCTCCTTGTAAGCCAGAAGATTCCAGCTAGGTATTTCTTAGAGTTTGTTCACTCGGGTATTGCTTAATGGCTGAGGTTAGTTGAAAAATCACACAAAGAAAATGAGCTTCTTTTGCTTCTTTTAAAAATTTAAATCCTTAAGCCATGTGCTGACACTAAGAAACGAGATGACCACTTTCTTGTATGTTTGTGTCAACGTTTAAAGCTAATGGTGTACTATCTCTGAATTGTCAACCAGGCATTAGATTACAGTGTCAGGAAACTTGATTCTCATCAGTGGCCTCAGACACATTAGATTTCAACTCTGTTCAGAAGCTCACCAAATAGTCTGCTATAAAGCATGCCATTTATTTTTTCAGGTAATAATTTTCTTAAAAAGCAGAGAACACTGGGCAATTCTTTGTTCTTGTTTTCTTAAATTTCTTAGAAAATTAATAGACTATTTCATGATGTTTGCCCCAAATACCTAAATAATGCATGTTAAAGGGAAGACATACAATTGATTACTAGAAAACATTTTGTTCTCTTTTTTAAATATCCCTACAGAAGTGTATGACCTACACAATCAATCCCTTTAAAGAAGAACTGAGGCTTCAAAGAGTGTTTGGGTTGGAAAAGGTCACTAATATCCAATGATATAATGTGGTGAAAGTGCATATCATGACTTTACAATATAGATAGAATACAAATATTCTTTTTATTTCATTTTTGCTTGTTTTTAATGTATGTATTATATTATCTGTTTATTACTTGTTTTCAATTTTTCTGTTATGTGTATGGATGTTTTGCCTACATGTATGTATGTGAACCATGTCCATGCAGTACCCATAGAGACCAAAGAGGGCATCATATCCTCCACGAACTGAAGTTACAGAGGTTATAAGCTGCCCTGTGGGTTCTGGGATCAATTGCTGGTCCTCTGGAATAACAAGTGCTCTTAACAGCCCAACAGTCTTTCCATCCCCTGTCATTTCTAATGAGACTTCATGTACATAATAATAAATCTTTTCCCCTTGAGCATGAACTAATTTCCCCTTTTAGTGAACTAATGTGGGTTTTACTATAATATTTTAAAGTGTTAAGAACTTGACATCAGACCCAAGTATGGACCAGACTAACATTAGTCCACACCATAGAAAACACAAGTACTCTCCCTCCTAAACTTTCTGTACCTTTCACCTGGTTCATCATTCTCTTCTCTGTGTTCCTAGAGGCCAAAGAGAAAGGCAGTTGTTTTTTATTTATATTCTAAAGTGAACTAAGTAATTTTTAAAAATCTTCAATTTGAGTCATTTCTACAAAATTTGGAAGTTTAAAAATAAAGTTGTTAGGATCCCTAAAATGAACTTTAAGTATTACTTTAGGTGATTGCTTCATACTTTCAAAGTTTAATTACATTGCAAGAATTAAAAAGGAAGCATGGTTTCTGTTACCTGGAAAACATCTGGGAGAATATGAAGTTGGTATAATTGATACATAGAGTATACATATTAGATAGAGAAGTGCTTTGAACAGGTTTAAACTTTACCATGATGTAAAATGGGTTGGACAAATTAGGTGTAGAGATTTCAGAATATAGAGTGTCTATTTAAATCCAAATTTAACATACATAAGGGACAATTTTTGCTTTTAGTGTAGGTATGTCATGTACAACATTTGGACCTCATAATTATGGCATCTACAATTACTAGTTTATTTAGAAGGAAAAATGTAGTGAATCATGGTCTATTAGAACTGCTCCAGGAGGCCACTGAGGGCTGATTGGTATTATGTGAGTAGGGTTGGGCCAGTGTGAGGTATCGAACAATGAGTAAACCTAGAAAATTCACATTAAGGAAAAATCTGTTTCTAGATGGCATGAGAAGAAAATGTATAATTTTCCTGTCTTTCCATCACTGCAGGACTAGACTTATAAACATGTTGCAGACAAGGAAAAGCTGTATTAGTGTTCCTATGCATATATATTACTCCTATACCATCTTGAACATCAAGGAACTCAATATTGGTCAAGGGGAATGTTGATTCACTTAAACTGTTTAGAAGCATCCAAATAAATGCAATGAAGCAGTTTGGTATTAAAAATGACCAAAAAAAATAAAAAATAAAAATAAAACTGCTGACTGGTCCAAGAAATGTGGTTTTAATGGCAGGGTTTATGAAGAAAGGCTTTATGGAAGGATTCAAAGGTCTCGGAATCTGCAAAGAACATTTAGGGGATGGGTCTTGGGAGTAAAGCCTTCTTCCTCACAATATAAATGATAGTGCCTTTTGAGCTGCCTGACTGAGATGCATATAACTCTTCCAAGTGGTTCAGTGTAATGGGGCCCTGAATGGTAAAGATGAGACTATGCACACATGGTCTCCAGCTGCTAACATCAGGGTTTTGATGTGTGGGTATCACATGAACCATCCTGGATGTGTTCAAAGGTTTGCGCTGAGTTTCTGCAAGTAGACGAGGGTGCTGCTTAGTGAGAGCCTGGTGCTGCCTCATAGCAAGCTTTGCCCTTATTAGTTATTTCTCAAAGAGATACTTCAGGAAAGAACAGGGGAGGGTAGTGTGATTGTATTTTTGTTTTGTAATAGCTTCCAGATACTTTATTTTTGACATCCACCTACAGAGCTCATGTTCATTCTACACTAAGTTCAAAATGGTATTAAAAAATCAATGGTACACTAATCTTGTGAGCATAAGTAAAATCTTCCTATGAAATGTATGCATTCAACAAGGGGAGTATGCTAATTTTCAGGCATATCCCTACCCTGTAATTCAGCAATTTGGGGGACATATGAATAGCACATGTGTTAGGTGCTGGGTGAAGAAGAGGGCAAGCTTTCAGGGAGCTTATTATCTGGCAAGAGAGAGACAAGCAGAACAACGTAGCAGATATAAATTCTGAAAGATCGTTGTGCTATATGAAAACAAGCATTTTAATACTGAAAGGAAGGCATTAATTCTGCCAGAAAGAAATCAGAGGAGATTCGTAGATCAAGTGACATTTAAACTGAATGTGGGAAACTGTCATCATATCCTGCCAAGAGTAGGTTCAGTGTGGTCTCAGTAGGATGGAGTGGAAGGCCCTTGAGTATGGATGCTTATGGTGAGAGAGTGCAAAGCAGGCTGAAGTGCAGTGATGGGTGGTGGGCAAGAACTGAGAGTGAAGGGCTGGGGCATCTATGCTGCTGTTCATTTATTCTGCATAGAGAGAGGATGGAAGGTTCCAGGTAGGAGAAATGCATTGCACCTCTGTCCTGGGAAGGTTAGTGACTACAGAGTATTCAGGGCAGTGTGAGGTGGAGTGAGATGTGCTGGCAGAAAGGATCTTCAGACAGCAGGTGTAGCCTTTGTACAACAGAAGGGAGATGCATACTGGAGCCAGGTCACTAGGAAAGAAGAAAAGATGGTGTGTCCTCTTTTGAGCGAGGCACAAGGTTGGACCTGAAAGCCTGAGAAAAGGAGCGATCAGAGATGAATCTGTTATCTTTGGCTTAAAGATATTGCATATTTTTCAACACTTTCTTGGGCATTGAAATGGCAATGGTGGGGATTGCAACCTGCAAGAGGAATGGGTGCTCTGTAGGGAGAAGTAAGTGGCCAGGGAACTAGGCTTTAGCTTAGTATGAGCAGGTCCTAGAGGTCAGAGAGCAACCGAGAGAACCTTAGAGGTGGCTTTCTTGCACTGCCTTTATGTGCTTTTCAGTTGTTCTGATGAGAACTGTGTGTGCGTGTGTGTGTGTGTGTGGGTGGGGGGGATAATCTAAATGGCTTAGTGCATGTGGTCTAGCCAGACCATTGACTGTCCATGTAACTGGAGCATGATACAAAACTCTTCTCAGCCATCTTTCTCATATATAAAATGGGGAAACAATACCATCTCCCTTGTTCATTGTTGTGAGTGAGGACTGAGGACAAGATACCCATGTGAGCTGATTAACCCAATGTCTGGTAGGGAGATAGTACTCAATTGATACTGGCTGTTATAGGTTAAGCTCTCACCTCATTGACCAGATCTCATATTGATATTGATTTGAGATGTTATTTTAAAAATATGAGCACAGGAAAATCTGTTGACTGATTTCTCTAATTTGCTGATGTGAGATTATCTGAGAGGACTCTGTCTATTGCTTTTCCCATTAAAGATGTTTCATAGACATTCTCCCCCTGAGTGTGGAGAAATTTATCTCCTATTTTATGTTTTGCAAAAAGGAACACCCGATGTTAGCGGGTGTTATTCATGTGGGTTTACCTACTTGTTTTGAGTGCTGCAAATGATCCTGTTGAAGTTTTCAGAGAAAAACATGATGGTGACATGTTAAGTTGGGATTAAAACTTGGAAGTCAATAGTGTTTGGGTCACATAACACTATGGATTTCCCTGTCATCTTTTTGTAGAGAGAATACCTTTTCCCTTGTGTGTTTCTGATTGTTTCTTCTTGTTAGTAATTGTCACACTGTGTACTGTTTCCTTTAATAGTGAGAGAGAATTCTCAGCTGAAGTGAGCAGCGGTCAGCTGTCAGAGCACATAAGCTCCTCCGTGGTTCCGTCACTGCTATTAGTAATGCCGAGATCCTGGGGTATGAGCTACTCCCTCCGCACCTCAGTTTACCAACCTGTACATATTCTACCATCCCAACACCCCAATTTCATTTTCTTAGAATAAGTTAACGTAGCAGGAGGCTAGAGAGATGGCTCAGTAGGTACAAGCAAGGTTATTTCAATCATGAAGATCAATTTGGATATTAGTACCCACCTAGGGCAGTTCACAAATCTTGTAACTCCAGCTCCAAGTGATCTGACAAATACTTCTGGGTTCCTTGGACACCCATATAAACTCACACAGAGATATCTGCATACATACACACACACATAAAAATATAAATAAAATTTAAAAAAATTAAAGATGATATAATAGTTTCCTTTCTGGTGGCCAATAAAGTGGAAATGCATAGAGATGTGCTGTATTTGTCTCTGCATGTCCCATTTGTTACCAAAGAGAACATGGGTTACTCTTCCCAGTAACAAAACTGAAATTTAAAACAAACAAACCAAAAAAAAAAAAAAGTGGAACTAATAGGGGCTTTCATAATTCAGGCTTTATTCTCTCTACCTGAAATACACTGTTGGTGATGTGGTTTCCCCTCATCAGCGATAAAGCAGTAAAAAATACTATATAATATTAACCTGTCAGGTTAGGCTATTGGAAATATGGCTATGGTGTTTTTGTCACAGGAGAAACTAGACTGGAGAGGTGCAGATCCCGGGCTGGGGAGCCAAAGGTTCAAAGCAGGACTCATTCTGCTCTTGGAACTCTTCTGAGTCTTAAGATTTCTGAGCCCAATTTTCCCACCTACGTCTTATCATACACCAGCAACTTTTAAGAAACATTGGAGAGAGGTGGCTTGTAGCCTATTCCCAGAGTGCCACCCCTTCAACCAATGGGATCGTTATATGTATGTATGTATATATATGTATGTATATATATATATATATATACATGTATGTATATATATAATGCACAGTGTCTAAAAGCCAAATTGTCTTGCTTGAACTTATTCCAGGGTTTGACTATTGCTGCATTTTTGTTGTAGAGTGGGTGGGCACTGAAAGTGCAAGGAACTGATTTTCCAAGAGGGTCAAGTAAGCATCACGTCCACAGAGTGTGCTCCAGTTCCTTCAGGAAAGCAGAGATGCAGCAATTAGGCAATGGAGTGATGCTCTTTGGGTCAGGGACTTCCACCCTGTAATCCATTCCTTTCTTAATGTGACTTGATCTAGACAGAGTGAAGGCCTATCAGGTGTGAAAAACCCGGCTGCTACTGGCGTGGAGTGGCCTCCAGACGGTGATTTGGCGACGTCAATCCCGTCATGCTTGATTTGGACAAAACGCAGTAAGGCTGAGTTTCTCTACCCCTGATCAACTCCTCAATTAGCAAGCTGCCTTGTGTAACGGCCTTGTTTTGCAGTCCCTAGGGGCTACTTCTGGGGTCATTAGGGTGAGAAGACTTCAGCACCAGCTCTGGCTGGAACAAAACTGAAGGACCTTCAGTGATTCCCTAAACAGTATAACCCCCTTTCAAGTCGTTTGCTTTCACCAGATTGATTCTTGGCACATTAAGAGGCTTAAGGTTCCAATATCTTCTTTAAAATGCCCCCCTTATCACCTCTGCAGCTGACAGGATTTTTGACAGGCTGAGAATAAAGAAGATAAGTAATAGGTTAGTATTGTATCTGTGCATGTGGACACACGACATAGAGACTCTGAGCACATGTGCAAAGAGCTCTGAAGTTGTCTTTCCAGGGTTTACGGTTACCAGTGAATGAGAGCTGCCAAATGACCCCAGTACCTCACTATTGGAGGGTCTGAGTTCAAAATCATTGATTGCATCGGACATTAGTCACAAATGACTTTTTTATATTATTACTGCTTTTTGCAATATCTTCTCTCAACTTCAAATAAGCTTTCCATGAAAAGTATATGTTAATAGGAAGTTTAAGTAATGGGCATTTATAAATATACATTGAACTCACATTTATTTAATGTGATTTTCTCCCCATCCATGACTTATCTGAATGATTTCATCATTAAAGAGCAAGTTTTTCTTCAATAAAATGAACCTGTTTAAACACACACACACACACCGTAGAAACAAAAATCCTATATTTAAAAAATTATATCATTTGCAAATAAATTTTAAAGTATTATATGGTTCATATTCATTATTTCTTGCTTTGATAAACTGTTCTAATACCTACTTCTTATTTCCAGAGTTTTAGAAATAACATGGCTGAATTCAGATCAAATATAAAATATTTGATTTTATATAGTTCTGTCCTTTCTTTCTTTGAATGAATTTTTCTGACATATATTTCATGAAGAGATTTTCCCAAAGTGGTTTGCATGTGTTTCTTACAAAAATGTCTTTTGACACCAGGAAGATCATTATATGCCTAATAATTTATACATGATCCCAAAGCTAGCCAAACTTGATGCATGGGATAAATTGGAAGTGGAATGTATGTTGATGGGAACCCCAGTAGGCACACCCCACATGTATTAAGGATTTTACTTCTGGTTTTTGATAATCATAAGGAATAGTTAAAATTCTGTACAATGTGGCCTAACATTTTATAAAAATTACTTCTGATGTTAATTCCTGAAGGTGATACAACAAAGGAATACATATACATCCTGGAAACAAAACCAGTGCTTTGAAAATTACATTTTGTGAATAAAAAGTTTGAAGACTACTCAGAAAGCATTATGAATAGTTATAGTAATGTAATACAAGTATATAAAGTATAGAATTTATAAGGTAACTATAATTCTTTCTGTTCAAGCCCAATTATCAGTGACCACTAAATCAGAATCTCTGCTTAGAAAGATACATTGTACCTCAGAATAAACAAATACATTGCACTGTCAACCCGACTGTCACTGTGTGCCTCTGTCACACAGTGGCACTTTGGGAGATTGGGTAGAGTATCCAGATAGAACAGTGAGTGATTCTTTGAAACATCTTGGATTGAGTGTAGAAACATTAGATGGCTTCTTACACAAGGTCATAGGGAAAGTCTCCCTCAGGGCTACTTTTCAACTAAAGGTTTACAAAATAGCCTTCCTCACCTTGCTGTATTTTTTCCTCTTCTGGTTTCTCTTTTTTGTTGAAAATTTCATTTATTTGAAGTTAATCAGTCATGAGAGAAGTAAAAATAATATTTTCCAATAGGGTTCTCTCCTCCTTCACTTTTATATATGACACATGGAAAGAAAAGTGTGAGAAGAAAGATAAGAAAGAAGTAATTATGGGTTTCTAAAATATCTGGGAAAATACCAAAAGGCTTCAATGCTATTTCAGGAAAGTGTTATTTATTTTTTAGGCTTTCACTAGAAAGAAATCTTCAGTTTTTGGTAAACAAAGCTTTCTGAAACTTATGATAAAATAGACTATCAGTTTAAAATTCCTAAAAGTTTTTATTATAAAATCATATAGAGTGCCTTCCAGGTAGCATTCAGTGTACTGTTGCTAAACCTGGATAGAATTTATTTAGTTCTACTAATAGCCTCCTTGACTGTGCTGAAAGGGGTGGGAGGAGTAGAGAAACTAAAGTAGTCACAATATCTGTAAAATACTACAAGCATTTCAGCGTACTTTCCATTTAGTGTTTCTGGGAATTGAACCAAGGGCCTTGTACATGCTAGGCAGATACTCTTCCACTGATCCACAGACACAGACCATGGATATACATATTATTTTGGCTATTTGTTCTTCCTTTTATTATAAACATGCTAAATTAGAACAGGAAGATTATAGCTGTATGTTAAAAATCTATTTCTATCATTTAAAAAAAAACTATTTTTGTTCTCAGTTCACATGTGTTTCCTTTGTCTTTCTGATACTCTGCTATTCTGCTTAATATTCTGTGTTTCCATAACTATATCTAGAATTGTGCGAAATCGTGTCTTTTCAATATCACAACACTGGAAAACAAGCTTGACACACTTTGGTTCTAAGATTTTGTGATTCTATGAAATGCCGATACAATTGTCATGTTTGCCCAGAGATGTTATCCACACCAAATGTTGAGAGAAAATATTCAATTTTGTTTTCCTCTGAACAGTTTGTCCCACGGGTCTGCTGCACTGATCTAAACAGCCCTAACACCTGCTCATGAGGCTTTAGAGAACGGCTGTGAGGGGGGGGAAACCCACGTGGTATGTTAAAAATGAAAGTGCAGCATTTAAACAGTTTCTGCAACTTTTAATAGTCAGATGTAAAGAAAGAGACAAAGAACTATAGCCATCTGTGAGCCTCTAAAAGGTCACAGGCCTAAAGACTTGTTCAAATCAGCCTTTTCTGGCGTCTCTCTCTCTCTCTCTGTCTCTGTCTCTGTCTCTTTCTCTCTCTCTCTCTCTCTCTCTCATGTGTGTGTGTAAGCATATGGGGTGTACAGAGGCCAGGTGTTTATGTTTATGTCAGGTGCATGTGTGTACGTGTATGAAGACCAAGTGTTTACAACAAGTGTCCTCCTCACTTGCTCTGAGCCTAAGGTGTGAGTGATATCAGGAATGGATGTTCAGCAAGACCCAGAGATCCAAGCATCACTGTGCCCTACTTTTTGCATGAGTGCTGGAATCTGAACTCAGGCCCTCTTGCTTGTTCAGCAAACACTTTACCAAGCCCTTCCTTGGTCAACTTTACTAGGGAAGTATAACACAGTACAGGAAGAGGGAGCAGCCGTGGATAAGGAGAGAGAAATATATTTGTGTCTAAAGTGCTGAGTAACTGTATAGTTTCTCCTTATAGACATGGGATATCTTTCTCTATGTATCAGAGCTAGGATAGGACAAGGCAGGCAGAGCATCATCCCTGCTTTCTTATTTGTTTCTTTTGCTATATTGATATGGAACAGAAAAAGAAGAAGTTGGGGAAGCAATTAATACTAATCTGAAACTGATTAAAAAAATAGATGGGGTATTGTCATCTACTTCAGGGTTATAAACTGAGCTGCCATGACTCACACTATTAGCATATGTGCTCAAATCTCTATCCTGTATTTAATTTTCATTTTTAAACATAGAACAGGAATTTCTAGGATCAATTCCAGTTTAAAAAATACAGCTCTCCATTTGTTTGAAAGTTATAATTGCATATATATGGAAGTATGAGGAAAACTCAGACTTCAGACACATATTGTCCAACACAAATCAAAGCTCTGAATGTTAACACTCTTGTTGACAAAAGAAATTCTTTTAAAGGTGAAATTTGTTTTAAAATATTTTGTTTAATACAGTGCACCCAAAAGATTATCTCCATATACAATCAATATTGTTTAAAGAGCTCAGAAAATACTTTATTTTTGTGTGTGACCTAAGTCAGAACTTAGCCACTTTATAAGTCTACAAGTACTTGCTGGAAGCACATAGCCACAAGGGCTCGATGCTGGACCACCTACACTGAAGACATGAGGAAATGAATAAATGGCTTGGCCCTTGAATTAACTGGAGGTAGGTATGGAACTTACTCTCCATGTGAATTTACTAAGGATTCCCTGAATATTTCTTTAGTTTAGTTTAGTTTAGTTTAGTTTAGTTTAGTTTAGTTTAGTTTAGTTTTTGTTCTCTGTCAAACACTGTTGACAGTGGCTTTCATCAAAATCTCTTTCCCAATGTAACGTTAACATTCTCTCTGAGATTTCCCTTGGTGCCATATGCATACATTGCTCTACCACGAAGCTGAATATCCAAAACATTAACATTCTTTTGTTGGCAACATATGAATAAGTCTGGATCTCAGTAATTAGAAATTAAGATCTCAGATTTTCTCCCCTAAAATTTAGAAATAATTTTCTACATAGTTATTTTTATTCAACTCGTGCTGATTTTGTTAAAATTAATGGATATGAGTTAATAGTATAAATTCACCCTGGTAGACACGGGCTGGTAATAACCCAGTGAACGGGGGTGAGCTACGAGTCCCTTGCTTTAGGTTCTATTCTGCATGATTGAAGGATATGTGGGCTTTAGTTGAGCATAGAAGAGGACCAGTATTGAAATCACTAAAAACAAGCACACTGAACCTTAAACCCAATTCATCCCTGCTGCAGTGACCCATCATGACTGCCTAGATTTCCCTACACTTCTAATCAATGTATGTTAATAATAGAAAATAATAAAAGACTGAATTTCATGCAAGTTACAGGCGACTCAGAATACAAATGTTCCACATTACCATGCATGAAGTATTAAATAAATTATCAACAAGTACTTTTAAGCAGTGTCCATGCCATTAATATGTAGTTGGCAACACCATCTCTGGGTGCCACTGTGTGTTGTTAATTGAAAACAAACCAAATTGAAAATTAGGAAT
>CAJQZJ010031925.1:4015877-4048377 GCA_907164525.1 Lophiomys imhausi | reverse complement strand
TAGCAAGCTCATCCCTGCCTTTGAGATGGTGATGCGTGCCAAGGATAATGTGTACCACCTGGACTGCTTTGCCTGTCAACTTTGCAATCAGAGGTTAGTACATTGAGGACATTTAACTTGACCTCCCCAAAACGGTGCCACTCTCCAGGCTGGATATTGATTTAGCAGGTGGGAATGGTCGCAGTCTACTTTGCTAGACCAATTTATCTCAACATGATTCTGCAAGTGTGCGTTCAACACCAGAGATAGACCACTGAAGGGAAAGGTCTTCAGACTAGCTTCAAAAGAAGGGTGTTATGTGGCAGCACACTGGATATAGAATACTCCTACACCAAGATGGGGATGAATGAGGTTAGGGCTTCAGAGAAGATGGGAGAGCTCCCAGAACTTTGGAGCCAACTAACTTGGAATAGTTAGCAACAACAGGCATCCAAACAAGGTAGAGAGCGAAGACTAACACCAGAAACTGTCCTTTGACCCCTATGCACACACACATATACCACCCCCCATACACACACACACTACATACACATACACACTCTGCACACACACCACACACACACATACACACACACACTCATCCACACATAGACACCCCCACACACACGAACACATACACACACAGACACCACACACACACAAATACATATACACAGAGACAGGCACTCAGAGACACCCACACACATCCATACATACCTCTAAAATAGTTACTGTTGTATAATTCTTTTAGAGACCAGGAACTGGTAACCTAAAGTTCATTTTCTTCTTATTTGTTTTCCTACCTTGCCCATCTTGACTTCTTATATGGAGTTCTAAGCATGGTCTCTGCACACTCTTAGCTACCACCAGTCATTTTGAGGAAGAAGCCAAAAGTATCTAATAATTAAACAATTACCAGCATTATAAAGATAGCAATGGAAAGAATATTTCACAGGAATCTAGAAACCTAAGTTGTAGTTGGGCTCTGCCATAAACTGGCTGTGTAGAATTAAATTAACTAGAATTAAATTAACTGCATCATCTCCCTGGATCCTGTTTCGTCACTTGCAATGCTTGACTAGTCAGTTCCAAAATTTTTTCAACTAAAAGTATAATAAATCCTTCACATTTTCTTTATCAAAAACTTATACCCATCTCAATATGAATTATTCTAGGACTACCACCTGTTTTCAGTAAGTAATGCAGACTTTAGAATATTATAAATGTACCTATCAGGGCCAGGGATTGTGTTGTACCCCTTTAATCCCACTATGTTGGAGGTAAAGGAAGGCAGATCTCTGTAAGATGAGCCTAGGGTACAAAGCAAGTTCTAGGACAGCTGGTGCTACATTGTGAGACCTTGTCTCAAAAAACAAACAAATAAAAATGGCAAAAATGATAAATATCAAAAATATAGTGTTTAAAATTGTAAGACCCTTGCTGGAATTTCAAGAATAGTATCTGTGAGAAAATGTACACAAAAGTAAATATTGTTTCAGATTCTTAATTCACATAACTGTTACTGAAAAGTCCTGTTTGATTCAAAGTCTCTTCATGGGGCCCCATGTGGTAATAGGATATGACATTCATGATAAGAGCAGATTCAAATTCTAGCACCAAAATATATTAGCTAATTTATTAGCTTTGTGATTTTCAATATGTTATCTATCTCTTTAAATTGCTAGAGTTACTGTGTCAATAAAATGTAATAAACAGATGCTTGTCTTGCAAAGTCTAGAAGTTAAATAAAATAATTTTCATTAGGCACTGGGTAGATTTTCAAAAGTCATTCCTTCCATGTTTATAATTTACCCATCCAAATTATACCCCAGTTGCTAGGTATTTCTGTAGGATCTATACCTCAATACAGTCTCTTACCAAATTTTGATGTTTAGAATATTGGTTGTTATAACTTATTATATTGCATTTACTTGGGCAATAACCTAGAAGCCATCTTGTGTCCTGATTTTTTCATAACCAATGTTTTAACTCAACAAAGGCTTAAGTTTAAGGTGACACTTAGCCAACAATAAGTTGACAAATTCACATCTTATTTTTTATAAAAGTATGAATATACAAACAGAAATATGCACACATCTATCCAGACACCCTTACATGCATGTGAACATGTATGTACACATGTTTTAAAAGTGTGTTAGCCATAATGGTAGAATATCTCTGTTTAGTTGACAGGTTGATTTATTTATGGCAGCAGCAATGACAGCTATGCAATCAAACGTCTTGTACAACTGTTCTACTTAGAAAAGCTTACATATTTATTTAAATAATTAAAAATGAGAAAGGACTCCAGCCTTCACTATTTTAAAAGAAAGTAGTATTTCACTATATAGCTGATCATGATTTTCTTCATGTATACATGACAAATTATGTGTAACTTTTCTGTATTATACTGTTATTTAAACAGATTTTTTTAAAGGTATAGTGGAAATCCCCAACATGATGGTAAGTGCTTATAATCTCAGCATCTAGGAAGTGGAGGCAGGGAGGTCCAGTTAGTTGCAAGCCTGGGTGTTCACGGTGAGACTCTTGTCTAAAAATAATAGTGGTAGTGGTAGTAACAAATAAATCATGAAGTTGGGAGGGGTTTGTTAGGTAAGGATGCATCTGCTGGGGAGAGGGTGTTAAAGAGATGAGTGTAGTGAATATGATGCAAACACACAGAAGGTGTTAATAAAATACTAGGCTAAACAATGTAACAAGGAAGGTTCTTAATGTGTGATGCTTGAATACTTTCATTTAATCTCTATTATGTATCTTCTTGCTTGCCATTAAAATGTCTTTTAAGATATTCTAAGCTATTTTTTGCATTCAGTTTTATCAAGGATTGTGTCAGCATTGTGTGATCTGATGATTTTGTTATTTCTACAGTACATTTTGCATCTACTGACTCTTTAAGCAGACAAACACTCAAATCTATGTCAAGAGAAGTTCACAGAAGGGTAATTAGCTAGGCAAAGAATACAAAAAACTGCACATCTTAGGGTAAATATTGACCAAACGATCATCATAAAAGCTATACCTGTTATTTTCACACCAAATTTCCTTTGATCTCAAATTTGTCCTAGCATTGGTGCTTATGAATTAGAAAGAAATTCTTGTCGCCTTCAGAGACGAAAGCTGCTACCTGGTTATAATTTTTAATTGGCGTTTATTTGCTGACTTGTAGCCCTTCAGAGTTTCCTTTTCTGGGGAATTGTTTATGCTCACTCTCCATTTTCCTACTAGAGCAGGCTTCTTCCATATTTTATCTATGTTCTACACTGAAAATGAAAGCATCATTCTAGTGCTAAACTCAGCCTAAATCCCATTATGATACAAAGTAATTGAAGGTGGTTAATGCTATTTACAAATCATAGATCAGTTTTATTTCATCATGGAAATAAAAAGTTACATTCACAATTAAGTCTGTCTGCTCAGTAGAACTCGGTCAAGTAAGACAAACACTCCTAAATTTTGACTCTAAAAAGTGCTCACGTTCTTATGGCTGCCAAACACTATTCCAACCTCATTACAAAAGCACCTAATACATTTCTGTGTTCGCTTCATTTATTACCTGCCGTAAAGGGGCTGCATATCTTTACCACTGGTTATGCACAATTAGCACTTGGTGATTGTCTTGTCACTGTGGCCCTTACAAGACAAACTTCCTCGATGCAGGAAGTCAGCTCATCCTCATCAGCCAAGCAGAGCACACAGATGTGGTCACCTGAATGCAGAAGGGTTTCAAGATGGGAGATGCTCCTCTGCCAATGACATTTGCTTCAGAGACACATCCAGTGTGGCCACTTCTGACAGAGCCTGTGCAAAGCCTTGTCCCAACACTCATCTTTCCCAGAGAATCAGGGAGGGAAAGAGGTTGTTCGCGGACATTTTCCCTTAAGCAAACTTCATTGACATTTCAAAGTATGGCATTATAGAAATGTATTAATTTTACTCAATACTTGTCTTAATTTTCATTTTTAAATATGTGTTTATTGTATGGAATTATTTATCTTGAGAGTCCTAGAGATTGAACCTAGAGTCGCATACGTTCTTTATTGACAGTTACTGTATTACTGAACTATGCCCATAGCCCCCTCCCTTTTGTTTCTTCTTTTCTCCTTGAGACAAGAAACACTAACTTTCCCAGTTTCACTGTGAAAGCCCATGCAAGCCTTAGGATTCTTCTGCCTCAGCTCCCTGAGTAGTAGGCATGACAGAGCTGTCCTACTTGACCCATGCACAGCATCCCAAAAAATGCCATGCAAGTGGTTTCACACCTGTAATCTCAATGATGGGAAAGCAGGAAGTGAATATCTACGGACCTGTCTGGATTGCCAGTGTAGCTGAATATGTGAGCCCCAGAGTCAGCGAGAGACTCTCTTAACAGTAAAGAAGGAACAACAAGATGGCTGAGTGGATAAAGACACTTGAGAATCTGAGTTTGATCTTTGAAATCCACATTGTAGACAGAAAGTACTGACTCCCTCAAGTTGTACTCTGACCTCCACACATGATGTGGTACATGTACATCGCCTCCCCCCTCAAAAAAAAAAACAAATTATAAAAAAGGACTCCTAATTTTTGTTCCATGGAATTGAAAGAACATTCCAAGGTCTTCTCGATAATGATGATGATGATAATGATGATGATAAATAAGAACTGTGCTGGAGGACACCTAATGTCCACCTCTGGACTTCATACCCATTTGTGGATAAGTATATGAATACCTGCCCACACAGAAATTGGTATGTGTGCACATGAACATGTCCACATACACACAGATATGCACATCTACAACATGTATGCATGCATACACCACACACAGAAATATCAGAATATCAAAAAAAGCAGAAATATCATTATTGCACAGCTATGCCTTTTCTAGCAAAGCATGGTTAAAAAAAATGTAGATTCTGTATTTAAACTATACAAATCTCCCTTTGAAAAGGCAGGAAACCGGGGTAAAATCATCCCAAAACTTATTTTATGGTGATTTAATTTTCATTTGGAATTGAAAAAAAAAATCTCTACAATAAGTTAATTTCTTAAAGGCTGAAAAATTCTTCCACAGAAAATTAAATAATGACCTTGGAATAGAAAGAAGAAAAAAAACAATACGTATGTTTGTAGTGAAATCTCCCAATATGTGAAAAGGCATGATATTTCTTTTTCTTTTCTTTGTGATATTTACTTGAAAAACATTTTGCACATGTTAATTTTCTGGTATGTGTGCATATGTGTGCCACGGTGCATGCTCAGGGGAGCTGATTCTCTCCTTTTTCCACCTATGGGCTCTGAGAATCAAACTCAGGTTTGCATGCTTGGCAGCTAGTATGCGGGCCCTCAGAGCTGAGTCTCTGGCTCAACATTTGCTTTTCTATTTTAAGAACTGAAACAATGCTAAGCCCTATGGAAACTGAAGTGAATAAAATCTAGTTTCCTTAAGAAACTCAATGAGTTTAGCACTCTGGGGGAGACAAGCTATCAGAGACTTAAAGAGAGTCTAGACTACTTGGTTAGATGTATGCTGAGGGAAGAGATACTCACTGTTTCAGTTTCAGGGAAATACCTCAGGGCTGATGTGTTGAGTTTTCAGAAAGGAGTCCCCAGGGTTCTGGTTGTCTGGGGACAGGACACAGTTGGTAAAAGTCTATCTAGCCAAATTGGTGAGTCTCAAGTCTCAGTAAGACTGTCTCAAAAAAGTAGGTGGAGGCACCAGAGGAATGACACTGGGGATTGATGCTGCCCCTCCATACCCATAAACATCCATGTGTACCTACTGGAACAACCCCTACAGAGAGAGAGAGATTTCAGAATTACAAGTTTGAAATGGGAAATACACTTTAAATTTGTAGTTCTTAAGATTTATACTTTCTCTCTCTCTCTCTCTCTATATATATATATAGGCATATATGTATATTATATATATACTGTCATATGTATGTATATAATATATATATATATTAGCATAGCAATCTCATTTAATACCCAAAATGGCCATTATGTAGGTGATACTTTTAGAAAACAAACTGGTGTGCAGAAAACAAGTTTTTAATTATTTTTTTTGTTTCTGAGATTATAATCTCACCATTCTCCCCTTCCTTTTCCTTCCTCCAAACCCTTCCAAATATCCCACTTTACTTTTTTCAAATTCATGTCCTCTCATTTCATTAATGGTTGACATATATATATAATTAAATACAATAGCAATATTATATATGATACATATTATATATTATATATAAGTACAGACTGAAAAAGTTGCACTTAAATATATATATATATATATATATATAAACATCCATGAACTGAACCTTACACATGCTAACATAGAGTTGCAGAAAGCCCAAGAAACCTCAGCAAGATAAAAAGGACTACAAGTAACTGAGGAATGCTTAGGCCAAGAGAAATAGTCTTCCCCTGGAAAGAGCATACCAGCTATTTGGTTATCCAACACCAAAGGTCAGCCCTGAAAACTTACCTGCAAATAACATTACACAGACACAGAGGATGTGCAGAAAAACATTAAGAACCCCACCCAGGATACTTAGTAAGTGGTCAACTCAAGATTTTAGCCAAGCAAGTCAGGATTTTACTCTCTGGAGTGGACCAATTTCCCAAGAATATTTTGTTTAATGACTAAGAAAGTGTAAGACTAAACAGATCCTGCAGGGCTGAGGTAAAGTTGACTTTGAATAATTTATAGCAGGATTCAGGATATGGATAGCATTCCTTGATGCTGAGGGGACTGGAAAGAGTGAGATATGCAATGACAATTGGGCTGTCAATGGGGAAAAGACAGGAAATTTGTTCATCAGTGTAGGGATGTGGTGAATGCCTCTTGCTGAATCCTACAGTGCAGAACACTCCATCCTTCAGTGGCTATGCATGCTGAGTGGGAAAGTAGAGATGTTGGGAATACATACCAGATTTCCTCTTCTTTCTAAACTGTTATAAAAACAGAAATTAGTTATAATTGGACATCATTGACCTTGGGGAAATAAAACGACTAAGTTAACATTCTCCCTTCTTTAAATGCGTATTGCAAATGGAGGCATGTTAGAGCAGGGTTTGCTAGCCTGCTCTGACTGAAGGGGTGGGAGGTTTGAGGAGGCAGTAAGGGGACACCAAGAGGGGTGAAAATGTTTGAAATACATCCTTTCAAATTTTCAACGAATTAATAAAAATTTTAAAAGGAAAAATTGCTCTAAGCTCCATATCTTAGAACAAAAGTTTATTAATTACAGTTCATTCTTATGCTTCTCAGGACTCAAAAACTGTTTGAAGTCAGCTAGACTTGTCCTCAGCTGGAAATTAACTGCATTCTTAATTTCAGCATATGAATATTAGATCAGTTAGTAAACTAATTGGCATCTCTTCTTTTTTCTTCTTTAGTAGTTTTTGAATGAGGATAAAATTAATAACAGTTGACCATACCAACAAGTTATTATGAGGAAGATGATAAGCATGTTTGCATGAGTTTTAGCCAGGCCTATCAATACACTGGCAGCACTCCTTAACAATCACTGTGTTCAAAAGTTTTCTTTTTTTTCAACTAATGTTGAATCTCGTAAGAAGCAGATTATATGCTGTTGGAAATTAGCTCGCTCCTTACATAATTACATCCAATGATTCTTTTGTTAGGCATTCAATACCTACACTGTCATTCATCTAATTTCTTCATGTCTGAATATTTGAGTGGATGTACATGTTTGAGAGAGTGTGTGAGTGTGTGTGAGTGTGGATGTGTATTTGTGTTCATCTTCACGGACACTGCATGCAGATGGTCCTACATATGAGAGTGTAGTGGAGGCCAGAGATCAACAGTCAATGCCTTCTGTAATCGCACTCTCTCCCCTGTATTTTTTTCAGACAGTCTCTCCCACTGAGCCTTAAGCCCATCAGTCTGGTAAAAACAAGTGACCAGCAAGTGCCAGGGACCCTCTTGTCTCAGCATCCCCAGTTCTGGGGTTACAAGCAAGCATTGCCATACCAGGCTGTTTATGACTGTGCTTGGGTTTGAACTCAGGTCTTCACTCTTGTGTGGCAGGCACGTCACCATCTCCCCATCCCCATATGAAACAAAGATGACCTTAGCTGAACAGCTACAGTCTTCTGACCACCACTGCCAACTCTATTTACACTGTTTTGTAAGTCAGGTGTGACTGTGATACTTTTAAACTATGTTCTAGGTCATTTTTACATTTGCAGATAGATTTAAATGTAAACAAAATATATTTTCCCAAGTTGGTAAGATGTTAGTTATGAGACATTTCAGAAAGAAATATCTTAATATTTTAATGTATATTCTCTCATTTTCGATTTCATCATTTTCTCTCTCTGTCCTAGTCAATGGGACATGCGACATACATCTCACCAAATGGTAGATAGGCTTATGAAAAATGCACAAGGGAATACAATAATTGGAAGATTTCAGGTCTGGGTGTGGTGATTCATTTCTGAAACAGCAGCATTCGGGAGGCTGAGGCGTGATGACTGCTGAACGTTTGAGGCCGCTGTTGGCCTCCATGTGAATTACAGGCTAGCCTAAACCTAAGCATCAGAGTGAGACTCTATTTCAAGAAAACAAAATAAACAAACTTACGTCCACTCTTCACATTGTCCTGAGCAGGGTGAAAGAGGAGGCCAGGGATCACCAAAGAACTCAAGTGCCCTTAGTTTCCCACATGCACTCAAGCAGTGGAAACCCAGACAGACAGGCCTTTGGCGCTCTGGTAGAAGCCCGGGTATACGGACTTAACTAGGTCGGATGAAAGGAACAAATCTGATCATGTTGTGTATATACTTAGCTTCAGCTGCCAAGTCCTCTCTTGAAGGTGACAGTTTTATACACATTCTAAACATTGCCATACATAGCTGGTTCCTATTCCTTATCAAAACCTCACAGATAATAGTGACTAATAACACTGACTGAAAAGCTGAAGCCTTGTCATCTTAGCATTTAGTGGAAAGCTAGTATCTGGACCTATCCATTGTAGTTCACTTTTCTGCTTCCCTTTTTTTTTTTTTTTCATGGTGACCTCCCTTTGGCTGGGTACTGTGTTTCCATATCTCCTACACAGAACTCAAGTAAGGGAAAAGTGGCATGCACCAAGCCTGCATCCGGTGTGTAGCAGAAGCAGAACATGAAGCCAGGTCCCCAGGACTGCTGCTTCCATGACTGACTCATTGTGACTACATTGATTGTACTCACCTACAAAAAGAAAATACTCTCACTTAAAGGACTCTGGGCTAAAAATGGCAGGGTACCACAGGATAGGAGGACAGAACCCCCTCTCTGTATGTGATTGCTAATAGAATTTGAGTGCCTGATAAGAAAATAAACAAAAGTTACAGACAATGAACATTGAAAACTATCTCCAAGTAAACTGCTTTGTAGGAAAATCAGCTCAACAACTGCAAAAAGATAGGAGTGCTTCATTGAACTATTTATTCCGATATAATATTTTATTATTAATGAGCTGAAATTAATTTCAACAGTAATATAAACTGATTGTCTTGAACACTAATTAAATATGTCTTAAATACTATTTCGTTAATTTTCCATAAAAAGTAAAAGTCAAATTTGGGCTCCTATGGGTTATCCAAATAAAGGAATATTTCAATTTATTCAATATGTTTTCATGGTCACAATAGCTACAAAAACTGATTTATTAAGCATTACTGTTTAAATGCAACATTTAAACCATACAGGCTAAACCTAGAGAGAAAAAAAAAAAGGAAACTTATACTCAAAGTCCCATGTATGTCTTGTCCAGTAGGTGCAGCTGTGAACAAATGCAGGATTTCAAAACCAGAGCTGAGAGTTAACTTTAAACCAACATCAGCAGCAGGCAGTAATCCTGGGGAAAAAGCAAATTCCACAAATAAACAGACCAATTTTCCTTTAAGAAGAGAGCTAATTCTTTTCAATCTACTTTTTTATTACACTATTTTCCCATCTATCTACTTAGCTAGTATAAGGATAAATTTCCAAAGCTGCCTGAATGGAAAGTAAATAGATTCACTGTTTGTCTAGAATTCCAATCTTTGCAAATGTAAATCAGTCCAAGTGCCCCTCATTTAAACCTTCAACTTTACAGAGCATTAAAGGGTGGCTTCCAATACACAATTTAATCCATCCACTAGGATTTCTGCAAGAGCATCACTCTAAATTGACTATCAGATAAAGAATGGCCAACACCAAAGGTCACAGAGGTCAACCTGTACAATTACAAAGAGTTGTTCTCAGTCAACTCTACCAAACACTGCTGTTGGAACGTTAAATTGTTACAATTAAATATATATTCAGATCTCCCCAGAGTTGCTTTATTGTTAAATGTACTGGAAACAGCAGAAGCATTTATTTCTGACCTTAATTGTGTCCATAGTATCACCCACTGGGAAACTGTATAAAAAGAGCCCTTATTGAAAACATTACAGTCTTGCACTTTAAACAATGCTTCATAAACTAAAATACATAATTAGCTTCTGAAAGGCTGGTTTTATTTATCGCATCAATATTAAGGAGTTCATCTAGATTGCTCTGCTTGTTTTAATGGGAAGCATTCCAGGAAGTGACGTCTACTATTTCATAGCTGGGGAAATTGCCTCAGAGGAAGATAGCTTTCACTGGACACCAGGCACTTACAAATTATTAAAGTTCAGCTACATTTTAATAACAGAGTTGAAGGGAACCCGAAATAGAAAAACGTTAAAGTGGGCAGCTTCTGATTTCTCTGGATCACTGTAGTACCTCTTACGGTTTTTATTAAATGGACAAACGACCAGTAAAAAATCACTCATGATCATGACCAGTAAGAATTGATATCATTTTTAATTTTACTTTAATGAGGGTGTATGTGGATCAAGTATTTATCTTCAAGCCAATGTGGTAAGTAAAAGAAAAAGAGAGAAGGGAGGAAATTTAAAAATACCACCATTGATGACCAAAATGTTTACCTCAAAATTTTATGCATGAAGGTAAATCTTAAATGTTGTGTGTAAAGTGTTAATAAGCGAAATAAAACAATTTTAACTTTAATAATGAAAGTAACCCCCCCAAACAGTCTTTTTGGGTTTCAGTAGTCTTAACCCACTTTATTTTTTATTCTTGCAGATTTTGTGTCGGAGACAAATTTTTCTTAAAGAATAATATGATCCTGTGCCAGACAGACTACGAGGAAGGCCTAATGAAAGAAGGTTATGCACCCCAGGTCCGCTGATCCCCCCACAGCATCCCGGAACAACACGAAGCAGCACTACATTCTTTTATCTTTTCTGCTCATGTGTATATAAGAATTGACACAGGAACCTACTAAATAGAGTAGTGATAGGACAGCAGGATGGCTATGTGGAATAAAAGGCGGACTGCATCTGTATGTAGTGAAATTGCCCCAGTTCAAGAGTCGAATGTTCATTATTAAAGAAAGAAAAAGTAATGTATATATTGCTGAATTTTTTTTGCTTGCTATTTGTTTTTGTGTCACTTGGCATGAGATGTTTATTTTGGACTATTGTATATAATGTATTGTAATATCTGAAGCACAAATGTAATACAGTTTTATTGTGTTACCATTTGTGTTTTGTTTGCTTCTTTGTATTGTTGCATTTAGTACAATCAGTGTTTAAACTTACTGTATATTTATGCTTTCTGTGTCTCCCAGCTTCTTTCATGAGCTGTACCTTTCCAGTAAGAGCTGAAGAGCAAACCTCACTGATGACACACAGATAAAGCAAGACTGTCAGCACGAGAAATACAAAATGAATAAACAAATGCACAGCAGTTAGTGACATCCACTTCTTATGGCTACTACAGTTTGGTGTACTCATGTTCTCTTGATAACCTCCTATTTTCAGGGGGCTAAAGAACAGCTTTAAAAAATGATAAAGATTTCATCTTAAAGCACTTTCATTTCATACCCACGTGAAAAGTGCCATTTTTAGAATGACTCTAAAGCTTAGTGATGTCCTTTTAATATTCTTTATGTGCTTCTTACCTTCACTATAGATTTATTTTACTTTTTTTTTTTTAATCAATCACACATCCTATGTGAACTAGTGCCTTTGGGTAGCACGTAAACAATTTCCAAAGGGTTACTCTAAATGAAAACTGTATTAACCACAATTACGACATAATATAAAAAATTTCAATTTCTTATATAAATTCTGTCCAGATTTCTCCCCAGGAGTTGAGGGCTTTATGTCTTTTGGGTCACGAACTTATGGCGCTGAGTGTGACTCTCATAAAATTAAGATGATGCTCACTACGACAGCACACTCATAGTCTGCTCACAGCAGTGGAATTATAGGTAGAGAAACAAAGGGATTGATAAAAAGTTGAGAGTTGTTTGGTGGTTATGTATTTCACCTGCCATTTACTTTAATGTTCAAAACACTTTGAACTTGTCATGTCATAAAATGAACTTGTCATGTCATAAAATGAACTTGTCATGTCACACTTTTCAGCCCCCGCCCCCCGTGTCCTTTGCCATCTTCCAGTTGAGATTATGAAACACTTGAGCTAAAATCTATCATTCCACGTTTGGTTTTGTTTTTTGTTTGTTTGTTTGTTTGTTTTTTAATGGTGAAGTGTTTTCCCCTTATTTAAATGATAGCTGATGAAGAAGAATGTTCTAGAAACAGAAACTGTGGTAAATGATTACTTAAATTTCAATTAAGGAAATAAAACTAAGAATATGGTTCCTTCACCTGCTCATACTTTGTTTTGTAGAGTTTGCATTCTGTGGTGAGACCAATTCGCCACAAATCTACTTCATACAGGCACCATGAACCATATTTGTTCCCAAGCAAACTCCATGCTGTGGGTTTTCTTATTTTGTTCTTCATCACTTGTACAGGAAATGTCTCCCACTGTTATTTGTATTACGTATTTTCCCTGTCAGTTTTTGCATTACAGATGCGATTAAATGTAATACCTACGTTCTTGGTCTGGGGCTAAAATCTTACACTGAAAACAATGCTGATGTGGCTTTGAATCATTTTGAAATATAAGTTTATTAGGAAAATGCATGAGAATCTGAATATTGCCTCTTGTGAAAAAATGGTTCCGTAAAAAGTGAATAATAAGAATAATTTGCGAATGCTTCATTGTTGACAGTGTGAAAGTCCCACATGCCTCAAATTTGAGGTAGAATGAAGAATTACAAAAATATCCATTTAGGGTCCAAAAGATGATTCATATTTCACTCTCAGCCCCATAAATTTGTTTTGTAAAGTGATAAGACAGACTTAGTTTAGAACACAAAAATTGAAAAAGAGGAGCCACAAGGGAAGGAGACACAAACAAGAACAGCCCTGCTGGCCCCTCTTAACAGCGCTTTAAAGTTTACATAAAGTTTGTTCGTATATTTTTCAAAGGCTCCTCAGTTTTTCCCATCAAAGTGGGCTTTCGTATTACCTATAATAGGGTCAAAATAAGTCAGAAGAGAACACACTTCTCTTAGTTTCAGAAAGCTTTTCTTGCCTTTCCCCAAACCAAACAGGATCCACATTGCTTTTGCCTAATCCTTGGGGATATTGCTCACCTGGATTAAAGGTTAAGGCCTTAATCTCTTTAGATTATCTTTAATCTCCATGAAATTGTGAACCAAGACAGGTGGTTTTCCAGCTGTAATCTGTGTTTTCCAGTGAACTGGCCACAGATATCACTTTGACCTGAAGCGTTAAGCTAGTGTCCCGAAGACTCGGGGGCCCTGACTTGTCAATTCTTCTCTTTGCATTGTGCATTTCTTATGTCATAGTATCTGATACTCTGGTAGGACACCTGCCACAGACTTTCGATTTCTCATGCTGGGAGAGCTCTCCTCCTAGCAGGCATCTCCACAGGCTGCTTAAGATGAAGAAGTAGGCAGACCCCATCCCATCAGCATGCTGAGCTTAACAGCAGAGCTGTGTGTGTAATTTCACTTTCATCTTGCTTAATAAATATCTGGACTCTCTCATTCTTTAAAAAAAATATATGTGGATCCGTGTTTTCAATAAAAGGGCACCTCCACTATTTGATTGCGTTTAATTGGCAAAGACAAAGATGGTCTGAAGAAAGCATGCATTGTCACAAGAGAATGAAAATTTCTCTTTCTAAAAGTAAACCCCAACAAGCATGATGAAGCTATGTCAACTGTTCCTTCCAATGAGAATGCTGAAGATCCCTGAAGTAGGAGGTTTTCTGGTGTTTTACTTTTGTGGGGTAAAAAAAATAAAATTATCCAAAATGAAGGTAGCAACTGCTGGCTATGACTTTTGTGCATTTCCATATATTTTAAGTGATTTTGCTGAAAGTGACTGCGTTGCTCTCAGCAGACTAAATTGCAAATTTTAAAATGAACTAAAACAAAAACCTCTACTAAACACTGTGTTTTCAAGAAAGACACGTGGTTCTTTGAATGAAACAGGGAGGTGAGACGGAATCTTGGTAAAGCATACCATCCACAAACAGTTTTGTTTTAACTATTACTTTAGGCAGATCGCTCTTTGAATCGTCAATTAAACCATTTCACAGAAATGATGCAGACCAAACATGTTCAGTGCTCACTTCAGTGAGTTGCAAAAACAATCTGCATGTTTATTGTAATAGGCCATTAACACAGAATACAATTTAAGCAAACGCCTTTTGATCATTACTTTTTCCTTAAAAAATACCATTATACATGTTTTTTTTTTAAAATGTGATTTTTAACTTGGCTCAAGATAATAAGAAACAAAGGATCGATATAGTCACCATTTCAGTTGGACTCTACTGAATCCCTCCTGTGTGTCAGGCCTTGCTTTGTGCTGAGTTGCAAACACATGGAGACAGACCTCACATGAATGCTCCTTCCAATATGTCTTTTGGAGTGTTGGCGCCCATCTTAAACTTACCCATAATGAGCACACAGATGTGAACTTCTCCTAACGCCTCAGCATGTCATTGGTGTGAGCGCCTCAGAAAATATCTCAAGTAATCGATGTGTTCAGAGAATTATCTCATCCAAATTGCTCATTAACTCAACAGCACATAATAAAAAAAAAAAGAACATCAATTAATTAATGAGTCACTCTCAGATTCCTTTGATTGCTACTGAGCTCGGTTGAAACAGTGGTTGTAAGTGGGGCTACCAAGACTATACTTTCGGGGATCATTTCTATAGTTCGTAAGTGGGGCTACCAAGACTATACTTTTGGGGAACATTTCTATAGTTCGTAAGTGGGGCTCCCTCTGCTTACTCATTGTTTGCAGTTGGACCATTATTTGCCTCAAAGCGGTTTCATCGTTAGCACACGTCTGTAGGTAATTGTGTGATTAGTATCATCAATGAAGACTTGAGAGTGTCTGCTTCTTGTAAGGCCTGGGAAAAATAAAGAGCACCCATTTTCACGGTAGCTTCCTTTGAAGCCAAGCTCTTAGAGGGATGCTATCTTTCTAAAACTGCACTTTTGCATTTATAATGAAGATTGATAGCTCCTCATTCTGCATGGTGTCTGGGTTAGTTCTTAAGACACAGGTGAGTCTTGAAATGCATTTGCACCTCTGAGATTTAATTCCAATAATAGCCCCAAATGACTAATATAGGCACTGCCAATGCCAAGTTTAGAAATGTTTCTTACCCACAAAGGACACTTGTGCTTTTCATGAGATAAGCCAAGGTGGATTCTTGGTAATGAAAAAGCAATATGAGAAGGGATTTTTCAAAAAAGAATAACCAACCAAATATAGTACAAAGTCACAAACGAAACACTCTCAAGCATCTTGGTAAATGCCATTCCAGTATGCTTACAGAATAATTACAACAGTTCCCCTAGGTAAGTGAGAAACATCTGTTGGTAACACATAGCAGGTGTTAACAGTTACACATACTGAACTTTTAAAAAATGTTTTTAATTAAAAGAATCTTGTTTTGTGAAAAGAGGGGAAAATATGTTGAATTCAAAGATATTCCCGGTTTAAGTACCCAGATCACGATATGCACAGAAACGAACGGCCCGAGTCACCCTGCATCATCTGTGGCTTCTATGTGACTCAGATCATTGCAATCAGAACTGAACTGTAATTCATTACGCTGTTTTACCCAGTTGCTATTCTGGTCCGAGGAGCTACATACTCGTGAAATTGATATGGCAGAGCTGATAAAAGAAAGTTTGGATTTTGTGGGCAAGGTGGCCGTCATTATCTAAGCCAGACTGAGGGGGCACAATACAAAGAAAAGAGAGGAGCCAGAGACATCAGAAAGCAAGGAACAAGTCTGTTTATGATATGCAACATTGTAGTTTGATGCCACTTGAAGAGCTCTTGAAAACCAGAGTAACATTAACTGAGCCACACCATGGACTGATGGCTTTCTGCAACCTCCAGCTGTGTGATGTAACTACTACAATGCTGGTTTTCATGGTTTTTTATATCTATTTATTTATTATTATGAGATTGGTTCTGTGGGTGTCAACCCAAGCATGCAGGTACTTGGCGCCACACCCAGATTTACTCAAGGTCAAGTACGAAGATGAATCAGAGATCCTAGTCAGATGCCCTGAGGCTTACAAACAGGGATTCTCCATGTTGACCCCTCTACTAGTGTCACTTTCTGGGTGAATGTTGCTATATTATTATTATTATTATTATTATTATTATTATTATTATTACACCCTCTACAAGTAACCAAGAACTACCAAGTAGTGTCTTTGTATGAGCAAAATTTTCAAACATTGCTTTGATGTTATTAAAGAAAAATATGGAGGTTTGCAGCTATAGCTCAATTTTTAGAGCGTTGGTTTGTCTAGTGTGCATGAAGTTCTAAGTTCAATAACCAAAACTGTACCATGGTGGCATGTGCCTGCAACCTCAGCACTCTAAGAGGATGTAGAAGTTTCAGAATTTCCACAATGTATCAGAAACTAAATCATCACAGGTTACAAGGCAAATTTGAGGCTAGCATGTGCTATATGAAACTATGTCTGTAAACCTCCCCCCCCAAAATAGGAGGCAGAGATAGGGAAAGAGGAGGACAATGGGGAGGAGGACAAGGAGGAAGAAGGAGAAAAGAAGAAAAAGGAGAAGGAGGAGGAGGAGAAGAAGAATAAGAATAAAAAGAAGAAGAACAACAAGAACTAGAAGAAGAAGAAGAAGAAGAAGAAGAAGAAGAAGAAGAAGAAGAAGAAGAAGAAGAAGAAGAACAAGAACAAGAAGAACAAGAAGAAGAACAAGAACAAGAACAAGAACAAGAACAAGGAGAACAACAACAAGAACTAGAAGAAGAGGAGGAGGAGGATTATAGAATAAATAAATTCTTTCAAGTGACTTCCGAAGTCTTTTGTTTGAACCTATAGAGCCCCAACATCAAGACTAGAGAGCCTCTTAGCAGAGCAGTGTTGAGAACAAGAGGGTAGCCTAGGTTCAAGAGTAAGTGCTGACAGAAAGCAGCCAATTTGTGTACACAAATAAACATGCTGCTGTGAAGTAAGACTAACCCAGTCCAAGAATTTTTTCTTAAATTGAGTATACACCAATATTTGAAGTTTAATGGATGAGGTGAGGTTAGATTCTTTGGAATTAGATTTTCTTGATCCAACATGGATGAAACTAGGTTTGAACTAGAGAAACTCTAAGGATGCTGGGCCCATGTGTAGAAGTAATTAATTAAATTATTACCAATATTTATATTATTGTTAAAGGGTCGGCAGTGTTAATACTTAACACACCATTTTAAATGAGCACACATAGACATATGATGAATTTTAACAAACCTGAGCCCAGATTGAGCAATCTTGGCTCACTTAAACTAGCTTATTCTATTCCCCATATACATGCATCCCCTGGGCTGTTATTCTCCATGCTATACAGGTGTTCCAGGCCACATGGAATGATCTTCTTCCATTTACCCCATCGTGTGTCTCCTTCCACTTCCTGGCTTCTTCTACATCTATCTCCCTGCTTCAAAAGCCCACACACATTAGCCCTGCCTACCTCTCTCTTTGTCCAATCCCAGGCCTCAGCATTTATTCAACCAATCAGAGACAATGGTTAGCAAGCAAATTAAAAGACAACAAGCAGGCCTCTGAGAGCAATTAATTAACAATTAGAATACATAACAGTTCACTGCATCATCCAGGTCAATGCCAAAGGGCTAAGGACATTGTCTCAGAATTACAAAGACAAACCACACAGAAGCAACAGAGAACATAGTGTAATGTTACTCATATTACCCAGAGAAAATGCCATACTCAAATGTCCATGTTACTACAGAGAAAGCTCTGAGTCATCCCTGTTTCCACCGTATCAAACTCCTATTGCCTGCCATCCCTACAATCACTTTCACATAGTGGGATCATTTTGAACCTGTCAGTCATACTGTAGATTGAGTGGTGCTAATGGGAGCTTGAGCTGCATTGAGTTTTCAATGGTTTTTGCCACAACAGTTTAAACTGAAGTGATTAGAGCTTTGATGGTCAAGGGAAAACGTGATTAAATTGAGTTGTGTATTTTACAAAACAGGGGAGATGGCTCAGAGGTTAAGATCACCTACAGCTCTTGTAGAGGACTCAGGTCAATTCCCAGCACCTAGAAGAACCACCATCGATTGACTCCAGATCCAGAGAATCCGATACCCTCTTCTAGACTTTATGTGCCCTTGCAAGAAAATGGTAGACATAAACTCATGAAGGGAAACAGACATGCATGTAAAGAAGAGAAGTAAGTAAATCTTGACAGAGAGAGAGAGAGAGAGAGAGAGAGAGAGCAGGACTTTCCCATATTTAGTCCTGTAGCAAGCATCTCTCTATGTATTTTTAATTCTGTTCAGGAGCACTTGATGAATGGACTATGCTTGGTACTGTTCATTTCTTTAATACTCAATTTATTAAAAATAAAATTTTATGAAATACAACTTTTCAACTCCTTTGTAGGCCACTTATGCAGCTAAAAAAAAAAAGCCCTGTAAATGTAATAAGTCAGCTTTAGCCAAGTAAATCTTGAACAGAATCTTAGTCAAATTCTTCTAAATATTTCATGATTCCTCTCAATTAAAAATAGATAAAAAAATCTCACAATGAGTCAGAAACTGTTTCTATGTATTTAAAGCCATAGCAAGTGTCAGTTATTTAAGTGAATATTTCTACACTTTGGTTCTGATCTTGCAGAAGCTTCACTAACTGGAAGTCTTTTAAAGTGTTAGAGTTCAATTTGAAGGAGAGATCTCTATAGGACCTATGCTGACTGCACAGATGCAGCTCAGTCACCAGAAATTCTGTGTCTAAAGTGACTCAAACTCAAACATTAAATTGGTAATAATACAATGGTCAGATTTTCCCGTTATATCCCTAGAACTTTCAAAGTTCAAATCTTTTCCATGAGTTATAATTTCCTGTACCCAATGCCTTTTCCTGATAAATTGATATGCATGCCCACATTGTTGGAGTCTTATGATGCCATTTTAGTATCTCATTAGAAGCTATGAGACCATTTAGAGATTTTTATCCCCTAAGAAATAAAGACTTGAAACTATGCAGTCAAATTTCCTATTAGAACATTTTGTGAATCCCCCTTCTCACACAAATTATTGGGTCATCTTTGGGATTGATTATGATGCATTACCAGGCATGTTCTTAGTGCCCTATGATTTAACAATTCTGTACATGCAATCTTTTGTACTTAAATGGAGATAAAGGCTAGGAGTGGTGGCACTTTTCTTTGATCACAGTACTCAGGAAACAGAGACCAAAAAAAAAAAAAAAAAAAAAGGAGGGGGGGAAGGCAAGGAAGAAAAGAAAGAAATTAAAAGAAAAAACAAAACCCCTATCTTTTCTTTAAAGAAGACAAAATACAAGTTTTTACTGTGTAAATGCATATACAGTCAGTAGAAGAAACAGGACACATATTCCATCTCATGGAACAATTTTTTAATCCATTGTTTTTGCAAACACAGTTTCTATGCTTTCAGAGACCGAGATACAATGCAGGTACATTCAGTAACATGGTATGAACAAGTATTTATGTAGTGGTGGTGCAGTTCTACACACAGTTCCTATTTAGACGCCAGTTGAAATGTTCATTTTAAAAGACAATGCCTTAGGAAAAGCACCTAACCAAAAACACAAGCCTTGCAAGAAATGCAGAATGCATGCAGCAAGGCATAAAAGAGTGAGCACTTGTAGAAAAGATAGTTCAATCTGAAAATTTGAAAGACAAATTAATATGTTGTAAAACAGCAAGAACAGAATCCACTTATACCAGAGTTAGCATCAATGTTGAACAATGTTAGCTAGACGTTGAGAAGATGAGAGCAGAGAAAGAAGAAGAAATGAAGAGTGGAATACAAGACCTAACCCTCCACATGAGGATTTTCATTCTCTCTCAAGGGTGCTTGACAAGATCATGCATGTGCCATGCTGTTACCAGTTTATGAGGACTTTTGTCATATTTTTAGGTAAAAATAGGTTGTTGCTTAACTCAAAACACATTCAAAATTTAAAATTCCATTTATGGTGTGTGTGTGTGTTTGTGTGTGTGTGTATTTACTTACATGCCACAGAGTATATGTAGAGGTTGATTTTTGGATTATGTTAAAGACAACATGTGGAAGACAGTTCTTTCCTCTTCCCTTCCAAAATGTAGGTTCCAGGGATCAAACTAGGGTCATTAGTCAGGCTTGAGCAGAAGCACCTTTACCCACTGAGGTACCTTACCAGCCCTCAAAATATAGTTCTATAGTTCTGATGAGAACTTTCATCTTAATCCTCCAAAATTCATTTTTTAAAAACAAACTAATAAATAAGCATTTTTTTTCTCAAAACCTCAGCTTAAACAGCAGACACATAAGAATCTTGGAAACAAAATGTATGTGATCCCCCTGATGAGTATTGTCACCAGTAGAATGGCGTCAGCAGTGACTCAGTTACAGGGCTTCAGGGAGGACTGAGTGCCTGAGTCCGTGTGAAGCAGCCACTCGAATGCCTGTTACCCAGCATTTTCAGTGTCACCCTCTAACCCTCTCTGAACTCCTCATGGATCACTGCAGTTTGGGGTGTTCCACAAGACAGATGTGGGGTTAAAAATAACACTCCACACAAGGGGGGCTCATAGAGACTAAACTACCAACCAAAGAACATGCATGGAATTGTCCTAGACCCTACACATATGAACCTAATGGGCTGCTTGGTCCTCAAGGGGATCCCCTAACAACTGGAATGGGGTCTACTTCTGACTTAGATGCTATTGCCTCCCTCTAGATCCAATTTTCCTAGCAGAGCTGCCTTATCTTGCCTCAGTGGAGGAAGCGGCACTTAGTCCTGATTGGATCTGATGTGCCAGAGTAGGTTGGTACCTGGAGGGGAGTGGGGGGTAGTGAGGGAAATGGGTGGGAGGATGGGACTGGGAGGAGAGGAAGGAGGGGAATGGTGATTGGAATGTAAAATAAACAAATAAGTAATTTTTTAAAAAATTTCAAGAAAATACAAAAAAAAAACCAGTCCATAAAACCACTCAAACAGAAGGCTAGAAAATTCTCTCTAAGAGAAATACTAAAATTCAAGATGGAAATTAAATTGGAGACTCCAATAATTGTCTTAGATATTAGATGTAAGACTTTTATTTTTTTAATTCGCTTCTTTTGGTCTCAAACATATGGAATGTTTTTGAATTTGCTTTGTTCTTATTTTGTTGTTTTGTGGTTCTCAGACTCAAGTCTAAGATTTCTAGTGGGCCAGTCTCTGTTTCTGATAGTTAGCAAAAAGAATAAGATGATGATCATGTCCACATACTCATCCATACAGGTATTAGTTGGGTACTGTGATAATAAAGGTTGATTGTCAATTTGACAGGATCTTCAATCACCTAGGAGACAAGCCTTTGGTGAAGCTTGTGGCAGACTGTCTAGATTAGGTTGGCCTCTGGACAGGCCTGTGAGTGATTATCAAGATTGGGCTAAGATTGGAAGGCTTGTCCTGACCTCACCATTCTATGTGCTGGGATTCCGGACTAAGTAAAAAGGAGAAAGAGAACTGAGCACAAAGATTCACTGCTCTCTGCTTCCTCACCGTGGACACTGCCATACTTTCCCCACCATGGTGGACTGACTTCCCCTTTAACTGTGAGCCAAATAAACCTGTTCTTCCTCAATTTGCTTTAGTCACCTACTTTGTCAGAGCCATGAGAAAGGCAACCAACAGATTACTATTATGAGAAAAGTCTCCAAGGTAGATATTTGCAGGCAATCTTGAAGAGCTACCTGGAGAGGGAGGGACATCAGTACATGTACAGAGAGACTACCCTTAATTTAATGCCACAAAGGAATTAGTTTCATAACGGTTTGCTTGTCTTCTGGATAGAAAGCTATAGAAGGTTTTGTAACTGGGGCTAGAAAAATGACTCAGCTGCTAAGAGCTGCTGTTGTACTTACAGAAAACCCAGGTTCAGTTCCCAACATCCAAATCTGGAAGCTAACAACTACCTGGGATTACAGGTCCTTGGTATCCAACACACACTTCTAACCAATGTGGGCATCTTCTCCTACACACACACACCCCCAACATACATAAAATAAAACTTTAAAAGTATTTTCAGAGGTAATACAACATAAGAAATGTCCAATTTCATGAAAATTTACTCTAACTGAAATGTATGTGATGGACTAGGGAGTATTTATGGTCTCCTCTTCAGGGGAGGCTTCATAAAAACCAATGAAAGACATTCACACCCTTCCATCACAGCTGTCATTGAAGAATAAAAAGAGAGAAAAACAGGACTAGGATCCTACTTGGTTAACAGAGTGCTTACCCAGCATGCAAGAAGCCCTAGGTTTGATTTCCGAGAATTACAAAACGCCAGGCATAGTGGCTCATGCTTATAATCTCAGCTCTCAGGAGGTGAAGGCCCATGGATTGGAAGATCAAGTTCATCATTAGCTACACAGCAATCAAAGCTGGCCTGGGCTACATGAGACTCAATCTCAGTAAATGTGTAGAAGAATACTCAAGAATCACATTTTTTTTAATCAAACATATTAGTTTCCTGAATGCACCAGGGAAAATGGAAATGGGACAAATGCAACACATTGTAGTTAATGTTGCAGACACGGGGAAGAAATATTAAGGAGCACTCCTTTCTGTGATACCTTGGGTAAAAGGGACACTATATTTCATGTGAGGGTACAGAGATATATTCCCGTGTCAAAAATTCTTTGAGCTGGGCTGGGGAGATGGCTTAACCATTTAAAAACACTTGTCACTCAATCTAGTGAATCTGAAATCAAGCCTGATTTTGGAACCTATTTAAAAAACAAGATGTGATGGTGGGCATCTGTAATACCACAGATGTGGTGAGATGGTAGGAGGCAGGAGAATCCACCAGAAGCTTAAAATGCACAGCAATGAAATAAAATAAAAACCATGCCCACAGCTCAAGACAAGGTGGAAAGAACACTGACTGATAAGCACTTATCCTATGACTTCTACATGGGCACCATAAATGCCTGTGCACACCCCAAATAAATAAATAACTCCTTACTTAAAGGATTATTTAAGTGTCTAAGGAAAATGCAACAGAAATAAAAATTAATGAGTAGAATAACAGTCCTCTTCAGTTCCCATTCAATACTCTTTGGTCTGTCATTCTTACTAACAGCCCACAGAGCATGCCCAAGAAAAAAATTCATCTCACGGGAGTGTGCTGCATGTGGGTGTGGATATTTGATACCCCTGCAGTAGGTGGGAATCCACAGCAATCACTGGAGACATTCTGCACATTTGTCATTCCCGTCTTAACACTTCTCTTCCTATTTCCTTATTCTTTCTTTCTTCTTGCTTGGAGTGCAAATGGAAGGTAGGTACATCCACCATCTAAAATTCGATGAGCAAGGGGATAAAATTGTAAACTGAAAGAGCCTGGAGCAGTGAAAGCCCGCCATGACTCAACATCAATTAAGCATTGAATATTAGAATATTATAATTTATCTAATTTTACATATGGTCATTGGAGAAGGCTGAGGTCTTATTAGACTATCGTAAAACAACATGTGAAGAAGGATTCAAGAAACAGCCACGGTATTTTCAAGTCATTAGTCAGAACTACAGAGAGATCAGAGAGAAAGCCATTGTGCAAATGTCAGGCCACTCAAGGTTATTTCTCCTTGAGGAGATAATGTCAGACCTGCTCTGGATGTAGGTAGCTTCTCCTGGCCCTCCCCACCAGGTTCTTTCTGAGGATCTTCCTGAAGATCACCCCTCATCTATAAGGTTTCCTCTGGTACACTGAGGGAAAAAAATGATCAAATAAAATATTTATTCTACTGACGTAAATATGTTGTCAAAATCCAGCTATTTTATTGGATTTTTACTTTTCCACTTTTTAAATAAAAATATATTGCTGGTGTTAGATAAGAAGTTGAATTTAAAAATAATTATTTTACATAGAAAAGTAAAGTATCCTACATCCCTTTTTTCCCTCTCCAGTACATAGATATATACTCAAATCATATAACAAATTCGTGAAATTCTTTAATTTGATTTTTTTTAGTCATGGATCCAAATTGTGCCTTCATTCATATGCTCATTAAGACAATTCCATTTGTTAACTACATTTCAGGCCAAACCTCTACTTCAACCTGACCATTTTCAAAGTGTTGTAGTTTCTCCTTTCTGTACAAAAGATCCTTTAATAATTAACAAACTCTCAAGGCATCATCTCAAGAGCATTCTCTCCCACACTTCTGGGAACACTTATTCAGTGCTTTCTATACACTAGTCACTGTGGGAATCCAGGAACATGCAGAGAAGAGTGTGGATAGCACAGAGAAAAGACACAAAGGCACCAAGATAAATAGAACTTTTTTTAACCTTAAGTAGTTCCCAGCACTCAGGGAAATAAGGGGGTGCATAGCTCCATGGCATGACAAGTATGACCAGGGTTTTCTGGAGAAAAGAGAGAGAGTAGCAACAGTAGGTTAAAAATTTGCAACCAGCATGTAAAGTAGTTGTGCATTAAACTGCAGTGATGGGGGCTGGAATATGGCTTATAGTTTAAGAATGTCTACTGTTCATGCAGAAGACCGAGCTTTGGTTCCAACACCCACACGACAGCTCACAACCATCTGTAGCTCCAGTTCCAGGGGATCTAATACACTCTTCTAGTCTCTCCCAGCACCAGCTACACATGTATTGTACAAATGTATGTACATGCAAGCAAACCACTCTACATATAAAATTAAGATAGATACATATTTTTTAAAGAGAGAAAGGTTTATGAGTCTCATACCACAGGCTCTGGGGAACATCCCATGGTAAGTGGCATTATGGAGCCTAAGTGCCAAACAGATCACATCACAAGAGATAGAAAACCAGAAAAGGAAAAAGAGGGAGAGGAATAGAGAGAGACAAGGGGTTGGGGGAATCTGTGATCTTTCACCAGATCCTCTTAAAAGTCTGCTACCTTAATACCACTGTACTGTACATAAAGTCTTTAGGAGCCATTGGGGAACAAAACATGTTCAACTATAGGTGTGTGTGTGTGTGTGTGTGTGTGTGTGTGTGTGTGTGTGTGTGTGTTTCAGATATTCAGACTCAGTAGATCTAGAAAGCCATTAAAATGTGTGAAGATCACTTACACAGAAGAGGAGGCAAAGCAGGAAGGCATGAAGGCAGGTCAGGTTAATATTTTAGGAAGTCCAGTTCAGGTGGCTTCTGACGGCTGGGGTAGATGGGGGAAAAGCAGCTGATGCTGACGAAGAGCTTGAAGATGTGAAATTCTCTTGTAGGGGAGACCTATAGAGAAGAGAAATTTTGGAGACACTAGAAAAGGACTAGATTCAGGAGAAGATGACAGTTTTTTTTTTTTTTTAAGATGAATGTTTAGACTCATTGCTTTTAAAATGCCTTGAGATAGAACTTGTAAACAAAACTATAGTTTAACAGAAAATTTATGCTCAGGAACCTAAAGAAATTAGAAATTTGTGCAATTGGGTGGTAAAGGCAATGCCCTACATTCTTCAAATTTATTTCTTGAACAAATTATTGAAATTACAGAGAAGATCTTACTTTCATAAATTGAAAAGTTCTTATTCAAGCTCTTAAATCTGAAATTGATGAGAAACAATAAAGTTAAAATACTTTAAAAGCTTGTTATTCTACCTCATCTTATTAATTTTTAACTATGAAATCATTCCAGACTTTCTTTTGTATTTAACATGTAGACAGAATTCTAGTTAGAATTATCAATGTTTCTATCTGCACTAGGAGATAATCAAGAACTTAAAAAAATTTTTCTCAAACCATTTCTTTCATATGCAGGAGACGGGGGAGCAGATACTCTCTAGAGAACCTGGGTTTGATTCCCAGCACCCAATTGGTGGCTCACAATCACCTGTAACTCTGGTCTAAGAGTATCCATTGCCCTCTTGTGGCCTCTACATTTACTGGGCACACACATGGTGTACACATATGTGAGAAAAACACCCCTACACATAAAATAAAACAAAATGCAACTTTTAAAAAAAGATTACACAACTGCAACTAATGAAATTGATAATCCTGAAGTGTATTATTTCCTTTATCTATCCTGCTTTTCTTTTTACAACATGAAATGCAACAATAGACTATATCAGGGTTATTGATCACTATCATTTTGCTTGTGAGTACAAAATTCAAGGCATGGGTTTAAGAGTGTAGTGCACTGCTGGAGAGTTTGGCCTAGACTGTGGAAGAATCTGTGTTTGCTCTCCCATACCATAGGGGGAAAGGAATCCAAAAACAGAAAAAAAGAAAGAAATGCAGAAAAATCACCTTTCTTTAACACTTTGGGTTAAATGTCTCTGACAAGAAACAAGATCATTCTATGGACTCTGTGCCAGAAGAGGGAAAGGTAGTGTGTCCTTGGTCCCCAGATGAATAGCATGGGTGCACACCAAGACCCTAAGACGCTACCCAGGCAGCAGAAAGGGAGATCCAGATGGTCCTCTTAAAGCTACCTGTCCCTCCAAACCTAAATCCTTTCTGTTTCACTTTTAGCCCTTAGTGATGACAGAGAAAAAAGGTGCTTAACAAACTGTTCTCTGAATGAGAAAACTCAAAATACTCACAGATCATCCCAAAAATCATTCTTCATCCAGCATAATCCCATGCCTCTGACCTTTCCTCAAAGGCCTCACTATTCTAAAACTTAGATAATCTTGGCGGCTTTTCTCAAAACATTTTTTTTGAGTTGTGGAGCTCAGGAGTCACCATGGTCTGGTGTGGAATACATGAGGTTGTTGCTGTTAATGAATACCTTACTATATATTATTGGTATTTTATAGACGATATATCAGGAACCATTTTTTCTTCTTCCTGATAAAAATGGACTCTGATTCATGGAGTTTGCTAACCCATGGGCAGCCTATCTGGTTCCACTATGAACCAGGTATATTGTCCGATATGTTACTAAGGAATTACAATGATGTTAGTGTATCTTTTTTTATTTTATTTTTTTTATTAAATACTTTATTTTTTTTCTTCAAGTTACATCTCAGTCACAAACCCCTCCCCATTCCCCCTTCCTGTCCCACCCTTCCACCCTCTTCCCCCCAACAGCTTCCCCTTTCAGTCCAACAAATGGTTCCCTCTCTTATAACCGTAAATACTATACAAAACAACAGAAATAAATATGCCACATTTATGAGAGTTAAATGGCCCAGTATACCTGATGTTAGTGTATCTTGATTGTCTCTTACATTTCTCACAAATGAACGTGTGCCCACATTACTCATGTTGAGAAGATACTGTACAGCCAAGGAAATCATCTATACATGTGTTGTTCTGGCTCTGCTTCCTCCACCCTTCCCTGCAGTCTGCCTGCAGCCCCAGTCGGTGGATCCTGAGGAGAAGAAGTGGGAGGCAAGAACCACCAGGAGTGAGGAGACCTCCAGCAGCAGTGAGCCAAAAGAGAATAGTCTCTCTCTCTCTCTCTTTCTCTCTCTCTCTCTCTCTCTCTCTCTCTCTCTCTCTCTCTCGTCAGGCTCTTCATTGAGCAGCTAGTTTAATTGGGAGAACAAAGGCTATTTAAACTTTTGCTGAGGGGGCAGAGGCTTTCAGGGTAAGTGTACATCATTGGCTGGGGCTAAGGTACTAGGATTGCCTTATTTTGCATGAAGAGAAATTCCAGTTGTTTGCTGGACATGACCTTATAAGGAGAAAGGAAGTTTTACCTGTAACCTGGCCTCCAGGCTGCAGACAGCCTTAAGGGTGGCAGAGGTAGGGGTCTTAAGGCCACATGCACTGGGACATGCAGACCCAGAACAGGGAGGGAGGAGCCCTATTCCTGCCTCGGGACAAGATTCTCAGGGTTTGGATAAGTCTTGCTCTAGGCCGGCTCAGCTCCCCTGGTTGCAGGGCTATTTGGAGAGCCATCCATGCAATGGTCTTTAGAATTCTCGGAAACATCCCTCAAATTGTTACATCACTACTGCTCAGTCAGTAAACACCAAACCCACAGCTAATGGTTGTGGGAGCTAGTTACTAAGTGATGACCATAGTAAGTGAAATGTTTTGCTGCAGGTCTACTTGGAGGAATCTGAATGCCAGCTTTCACTGGGTGGGTGGCAAAACTGAACACTAGGGACTGGGGAGAGGGCTCAATGGTAATGTTTTTTGCAACACAAACATGAGAACTGGAGTTCAGAATCCCAGAATGCTTGGTGGGCACGCCTGTTCATTGATAATTCATGCTCTTGGAAAACACACATAGGGGTCCCTGGAGCAAACTGGCTAGCTAAGCTATCCAAACCAGCAAGTTCTGGGTTCAAGTAAGAGAACCCATCTCAATATATAAGGTAGAGACTGACCCAGAGAAACACTCAATGTCAACCTTTGGAATCTATCACACTGCTCACATATGCACACCACATACTCATGCAAAAAATATTTTTAAATACTAGGGAGTAGGCTACTAGGTGGAGGCTAATAAGAAGAGTTATTTAAGGCAATAAGGAGAACAGAAGAGCAGGTCAAAGTAGAGTTATTAAACCACTGTAATACAAAAGACCGAGAAAGAGAGCTTACAGAGAGGACAGCAGAGACCAGACTGAATTAAAGGTCGAAGTTCTCAAAGTATGAATAGTTAAGAATACAGGAAGCCTCTAGAGTTGGACAGAGGAGGTGGGGGGCTCATATTCATGATACCTCAGAAAGAAACTCATGCAGCTTATTTATCCTAACCATCATAAGTCAGAAAAATAAAAAAAGCAAAACCTCTTAAAAATTAGCCTACATGTCTACTTATGGGATGAAAGCTCATAGCTCTACGTCATTTGATACAGGAAGGTTAGTGCCTGTCTCTTTAAGAAGCCTCAGCCCCTAGCCGGGCGGTGGTGGCGCACGCCTTTAATCCCAGCACTTGGGAGGCAGAGACAGGCGGATCTTTGTGAGTTCGAGGCCAGCCTGGTCTACAAAGTGAGTCCAGGACAGCCAAGGATACACAGAGAAACCCTGTCTCGAAAAACCAAAAAAAAAAAAAAAAGAAGCCTCAGCCCTTGCCTACACCAATAGCTCACTCAGACTGTATAACTCATTTAGCTCTTCCTATGGGAATCCAGCCAGCACTGATTGCGGAGGTTTGATTTGAATCTGTGACATCACAGATGGGAAAAATGTCCATTTTCATGAAAGAGCATAATTCCAGAGAATCCTAGGAGGAAAGAGCCTGCCGAAGTAAACACCACCTTTACGTCAAACACTCCTGTCAGATCACAGTGTTTTCTTTTATACAACCTTTTTTAAAAATTATATGTAGATTATAGTTTTCATTGTCATTCATGGTTAGTTTTTGCCTTATTTTTTTTTTAATCACTATTCCTTCATTCCAGACAATAGCAAGCTAAAGATTGTCTTAATTTGAGTTGACACTTCAATCCTTTCAGATATAAGGCTGTAGAGCGCTTCAGTCCCAGAAAGAGTGGGCATGGCCCTATCTACCTCTCCAGACTCACCTTCTCACTTCACCATAACCTGCTATATCCTCCAGCCACATTGAATTGTTCCCTCTTTGATTCACAGGCATACTCTGTGATGCCCCTCTTCCTGTTAAGGTTGTTCTTGTTTGCTTAGACTGTTCCAACTTTTTTTTTTTTTTTTTTTTTTTTTTTGCCATCAAGCGACAACTTCTCTGCTAAGTGTGTGCCAGAAAAAATTGTGGGAAAGTTGCTGCGACCTGCAAAGCTGAAACAGATACACACTTGTCACTTTCCTTCATGATGACATTAGCTTTACTGGTTGTGAAGATCCTTTGCTTCCTTTTCTCTGTGCTAAATGTTTCTTAAAAGTTTCCCAGGATCAATAATGCCACCTGGCACAAGCTAGGTGCAAAGTAAACGTTTACTGAATGACTCAATACATTGCAGAACCAGTTTCCATTCTGGAATGCTGGCATGACCCTAGGATCTTCAGATCAGAAGTTCATGACTAGAATATTCAAGGAAATATCGAAGAGGCTGAAGAGTTAGAAAAAGATCATTCAGGAAAAAAAGTTACCTTGATTTTACTTACTTACTTGAGAAAGTGAGGTTCTGTTGTTTAGTATGGCCCATGAAAGTGCAAAGGCCCCTGTTCTGATGGGAGACACATAGCTGAGCATCCCTCGTGCTTGATAAAAAAATGCTACAGGCAACATGAATTCCTCAAGCCCAAGGTTACATTGGAGGCTTCTATGAATGATCGACACCTTCGTCTTTCACACGTGCTCTTGGTTCCCAACTACAGGCAAATTAGGTAAAAATCAAATTCTGTCTTCTTTACATGCCAACACTTTTTTCATTAAAACAAAGCCTAACAAAGCAGGAGAGTTTAGAAACATAATGGTTTAGACTATCTAGGCTACTGTAGCAAAGTATCTTGGACCAAGAAGCATATAAAAAGAAAAGTTTCTTTTCCAGAGTTCTGAAGTTTGGTGAACATAAGACTAACGTGCTGGGAGAGGGCCTGGAGACGCTCTTCTGAGGCACATGTAGATAGCTCTATTGTTGCTATAGTATTTCAGAGTAGAAGGGGTGGGGAATCTTAGAAACTTTTAAAAATGTCACTAATCCCATTGGAGAGGGTCCCACCTCCTGATACTATCATAGGAGATCAGCTTCAACACATGCATTTAGCAGGTGCATAACATTCAATCCGTGGTTAAGCTTAGTTTTTAATACTATCTGAATATTAAGACAAAAGTGTGCTTTTTATTCTTTCAGTATTGTTTTATATACAGAAGATAAAATAAAATGATTAAGATGTTTTGCACAACAGGAGTTGTGTCAATATGTTAAGGTGGTAGCCAGTGAGGAGGACAAAGGAATCCTCTATCTAATCTACCCTCCAGAAATGGCAGAATTCCAAGTTGTTTGGAATAGAGCTCATGACAGAGAAGAACCCTTGGCAGATCCCAAACACTCTACTCTGTGTGGCTCTTTTCCCCGATAATGACATCAAGGATTGTGATTCTGTTTGAGAGTTCCAGGTTTCCTTTCTTCCTCCGTTAAAAAAAAAAAAAAAAACACCACCACCAACAAAAACCCCTCACACATTAGTACACATATGTGAAAAAAAATGTCTCTGGCCTAAAATTAAGCCCTAAAGCTTTGATGGATCATTAAACCACACTTACTGATTCTTCCCTTGGACCCAACTGAAGTTGTTGTAGAGAATATGCTAATTGTTTTTAATGCCCAACAACCATTTTAGTTCAATTTCTTTGACAGAGACTAGCCCAGACATGGAATGAAACACCTTACCAGGGATAGCCTTGGTGCTTTCTCATGCCTGAAGCTAGCAAAGAATAAAATTACAGTGGCATTGCACAGACCCAGGAATGGGAGAGATGATGTCTTGTCCCCACCAGAGGCTTCCTGAAATAAAACAATTTCAAGAAACAATATGTACTGGGAATGCTGCTCTGTCCCTGCTCAACCCCCACGTTTCTTTCTCTGTCCTGCAGAACAGCAGGAGGAAGACACAGTGTCCAATGATTCCCTCTTGACGTGAGTAACTGCCTAGGTTTGAACTGGGGAGCTGCAGGCACACCAACACTCTTTGATAGACACAGGAGATGCCATGGGCTGCTTTCAATTGAAGCCTGAAGTTTTACATTTTAGGACAGTAAGGGAAGAACTTCACCTGTTTACTTCAACACTGACAGGGAGAGCCTGTGGCTCCTTGCACCTGCTAATGCTCACTTCTTAAACTTATGCGACCCATGCAGCTGCTGATTTCAATTAGCCCAGGGCCAGCCTTGGCATTTACACTCAGAAACAATGCTTCACTGAGGAGCGCCTCTGTGCATTTGTACTGGCATGCTTCCAACTCACATTTGGCTTCCGAACATTCTACTAACCTGGCTCTCTGAGTACAAGGTCACCCTAGATATATGAGTCTCACAAAACTAAAGGAATTCTTCTAGTTCATTTAACAATTCTTTTTTGTTTTCATTTGGAAACACCATTTTCCCATTTCCTTTCTACACCTGTATTTTATTTGTTCATTCTCTCTCTCTCTCTCTCTCTCTCTCTCTCTCTCTCTCTCTCTCTCT